>JAGXCT010036767.1:0-140935 GCA_022495035.1 Philopotamus ludificatus
GAATTCATCCAATTTCTTTACTTGAAATGCTTGGGTTTTATTTTCCACAATAAATTTGCCATAGATCGTTTAATCAACTCGTCATCTTCATTGCAAAGGTTCGCAGATTAGCCAGTACAGTAATGTCGTTTCATTAACTTTTAGAGCTTGGATGCAGATTCGCCTTTTTTGAATACTGATTTTTTTATATACTCATTGAATTTATTCACGGAGTATCCGCATGCGGATAATCGTAAACGAAAGTGTGTTGAATATCCAATCATTTAAGATTTAAATATCAAATAAAAACCATTACGTTAAATGATGCAAAAAAACCGTCGAATATAGGATAAAAAATATTACAGACTAGCGAAGTCTGTGCAATTAAAGAAATACTACAGTAGCGTCGTATTGATGAAGATGTTATATATGATAAATAATAAACATAGTTTAAATTAAGCAAACCAATTTCCTTCGGGGCGTCCCTCTCACCCGTCTGACCCAGCTTAAAATTTACAGAGTAGCTTGTAAAATAAATATTTTTAATTAAAATTCTGTACACCGTGCCGTAGATATTTCTATACTTTTCAAGGAGGTTGGAATGAAATATTTCTGCGTTGGCAGTGCATAAACATCGGCTGAAAAGTGAGGGCCGCGGTCTTGCTGTCATTTTTGTCTTCAGTCTTGCTGGCATTTGTTTAGTCGGAATCAGTCGGCGCGAACTAACGACTCTCCGCTCAAAGCACGCGCGCCGATAAAACATCTCCCGATTTTCCCTACAGCAAACTCTCCTCCGCAGTTATTAAATTCTAAGGCAGCGCGCAAATATTGATTGACGCCAAGCATAATGAAAATCAAACAGCGAATCCCCAAAAGATCGGCGGAAAACAAAACCGCCGATGGAAAACCATAACACGCCATGGGAAAAAATCGTCGCCCCCGATAAATCAGGCGCTCGTCGTACCCCCGTCTCACTCCAACCCGCGAACTCCAGCCGGAAAAATGGATTTACGGGACAAATTTGAATAACCACAAAATCCAATAAACATCTCAGGCGGATGATAAAGTGTGAAATGTTGAAACAGTGTGCCGTATTCCAGATTGGTATTGCCATCTATGTGCCTTTTCTACCCAGCATGAATCTCGTATTTTCGACAGAGAATTCAATACATCTAGTATCAGTTTATATTATAAAACCCCTTTTTTTGAAATACAAATTTCGCTATGGGGTTTTGGCCTCTCAGATTATTTATTTTCCACGTTATGCATTCAGAATTGTTATTCGTTGTCGTATTTTTTTTATGATTTGTATACGAGATAAATTAAATTAACTATTAAGCAAATAAAAACTTAATTTAATTTTTGTAAATGAAACTTTAACTTTATTATAAATCATCTAGAAAGAAAGAATATTTATTAGAAAGCAATCCATTTTGTCAAATAATACAATACCACGTCAGTATAGAAGTATGAGGCATCGTAAAAATGTATGCTTTTTATGTTTTAATTTATATTCTTACTATAAAAATAATTGTAATTTATTTTGTGATGTGGTGTTTTATTACAAGCCAGATTCATTTTTCGTATAAAACATGATCTTAATATAAAACAGATCAAAGTAAAACAGCTTTTCCATACTATACAAACGATAAAGAATGGTGGTGGAAAGTGATGAATTTTTCATCAATATCTTGACTTTTTAAAAAAATGGATTATTATATTCTTTAAATTTGGTCGATATTTTGGATTTTTTTAATCAATATGACGCGTAAATGACATGCACATCTAGCGATGTACCGCCGCAGACTGAGGTCGCGTATCCGGTGTTCCGACCCCCAAACCAAATGCAAGTGAGAACAAACATCGCGTCCGTGGCTACAGAAGCGAATATTGTTTTTTTTTTTACGCAATTCCGAACAATAAAGGAAATGATTATTTATAATATTTATTCATTAGATTTTTTAGACAAATGCAAAAGTTTGTGATATGGATTTAAATTAATAGCCTTATTCGAGAAAAATCAAAAACTTAAATATACAGGTCCTAAATATACTTATAAATAATAATAACATATATATGTAATTAAATTGATATTTTATTACTTTAAGTTCGCTGTATTTTTTTACATGGTATTTATATAGAAATCTAAATTATTAAAATTCTATAGTTTACTTTTCTGTGTAATCTTCGTTGAGGATGTATAATATTAATTTGATAAAAAAATTATTCCATTTATTTTAAATTTAGAAAATGAATATGATTGACAAACGACCTGATTTCATATGAAAAGACTCACGAAACGTTAGTACGAACATACATATACATTCTATTTGGCACTGACAACTTTATGGATGTAAAACCATATTCAATTTATAAGTCGTGTTTTTGTACGTTTGTTTCCCGTGTTCCAAACATGGAAGGAAGTTCTAAGAAAATGCAATATGGCAACGTACACCCTCAATATCGTTAACATATTTTATTATTAAAACATTAAAAAAGATATAAAATATTAATAAAACAACACGAGCGTTGGGTGTGGAAAATATGGTGGGATTAATTCAAGGGGTGTTGGCATTCGCAGTTTCTTAATCCGCCACATTCGAAGCCACACTCGGGGCATTTATTCAAATGTAGCAAGTCGTAAATTAAAGTTTTCCAGCAGTGTAAGGATTATTGTTCTGGAAGGTGGTCCAACTGCGCCGGCTGTACCCACCAGCCAGAGGAACAGTAACAACGATTTATTCTTTACTTTCAAACGTCTGCTTACATACACAGTAATTTATCTTACTCCGGGAAAACTCGTCGAGTTGGTCTCGACTTTTCCGGATGCTGTGGTCGGAATTTTCCGATTCTTGCAAAATGCGAAACCCCGACAAAGCATTCCCGGATAAATGAATCCTACCTTTGAATCGATGAAAAACTGTGTAGGCGCAATTTGATACGCCGCGTTTCTGCTGAATATGATTTTTTCTGCTAATCTATCGACTTCATTGTTGTTTTCATTTTATCTCAAAGAACATAAATAGATTCTAATTAAACAAATATAATCAAAAACATGATATGGAATAGATTTTTTTTTGTCGTGGAACGATGGGATGCTGTTTTGTTATCATTTGTATACATCAAATAACAAGTTGTCCCGAATATATATTACATAACAATAGGTGCTTGGGTCGATCGTCCAGATATACAATCCCTTAAGTCGAAAATATATTACATTATTTCATTTAACTAACAAATGGGCATGAAAGGCATCGGTTCATCCCTCAGAGCCTACAAATGAATTGTTCGTGCGGCCAAAACCAATTTCAATAGAATTCTTCCACGAGGCCCGTACCACATACAATTGAGGTCGGACATTGGGTTTTTTTTTCCTTCTGAAAGTCTGTGTGTTAAACTATTCATTCCACGCCGGGGATTATATCGGCCGAAACGCTGAAACACACCCGTTGATTTATTGGTCGTATAAATTTCACCAAGAAAAATAACCATGCGAAAGGCATCAAAGATTTTCTAATTAAATTTTGTGCTTCCTAATTTTTCTCATTTTCAGCCATCCCGGCCGATTCGATAAATTGCTGCATGCTAGCAAAATACAATTTTACTTTATATCTTCTAATTCGCTTAATGGAATTGAAATGTATTTCACCCTATAAATCACCGTGGATAAAGAGAGATATAAATCACATTTTTTTACTCTAAAAAAGATGTGTGTGTATGTGTATACCGCTGATATTTTCTAGCTTTGTGTTATATGATGGTATACGTTTTATTATATTTATATATACGTTTAGTGTGCGGAAGTTTCGAAATGCTTTCTCCAATCTTGAATGACAGCTAAGTTACGAGATGTCAGTTCTGGGACGTCATACATCGCCTGTTGTAATAGCGGTGTACCGAGACACTGGTAGAAGGTCTACTAGTAATATACAAGTATCTAATTAATTCTAATCGAAATTTTTAATTTTATATTATTATTTTTTGATTGAGTGGTATGAGCGAGCGACTATCAAGACGTGGATTAATTCTAATTGAACCATACGTTTCAAAGAAACTTTGAAAAAAATGGACGTCTCGATTTAAATTGGCGTAATATATTATTTTACACTAGACCGTATTTTTTAAGATTAGTTTATGTCAAATACATTACAGTGTATATTCAAATACATTTTTTAATTTATTGCACATCTAACGTGATTAATTTTCTACAAAAAACATTCGATTTTTATAGAACATTTTTTCCTAATAGGTTTGAATATTTTCATTAAATAATAATTTATTATATATATATTTTTCGGCACTGAAAAGAAAAATATTTGTTTAATCAATGTTATATCATATTTCAAATTTAAATTTCATCGTTATCTAAAACTCTTCGCCATCATTCCGTGATTTTTTATCTTTTTCTTGTAAAACTTTTTTCGAATTACAATACAATTGAAAATAATTTTTAACGTTGTGCAGATTAATTTTTTTTCTTTTTATAATGGTATTATTAACCCAAAAAGGTAATGGTAAAAAAGAGCTAGGTCTGATTTACACCGAAGACATAATATAATCAGACGCCGTTGTCGCCCAGAGGCGCAAAAATTAGGTTTGTCCTATACGTCCGAGCACTGGGCGTAAAGGACATTTTAATATACAACTTTTTGATATAGAAAATCGCGAATAAAAATGTAAAAATGCAAATTTAATTAATAATTTACCCAAAATTATTTAAACATATGTTTTTTTAATTAGCTCATTGCCTACGGGGGTCATGAATTCCACGTCAAAAGCGTTTTTTGTGTATGTCCGTGGTGCACATATTACACGCTAACCGACACTACATGTTTGATCGGCTATAACTTTTACAAAGCTTTGTTTTTTTTTAATTTTAGTTTTAGTTAGATACTTAGTAGTTGTAGCAATGTAAAAAAGTACTCTTTTTCAGACCATGAGGAGATTTTGGAAAAACCATTTATTCGAAATATTTTATGGCTCTTTTACAAGGAGTGTGTTTAGAAATTGCTGACTTTTGTCAACACTATATAAGAATTGATTTATTTATTACACTGTTATAACCTTTTGTTTTTTGTCAGCCGATACTATGCGCTTTATTCTGCTGTATCCACTATATTTTTTTGTTTATTTCAAATATTTCATTATCGATGGAATACTTAGGGCTGAATATCTTGATAAATAATACAGTTATGATTTATTTTTTTGTAAAAAACGACGTTTTACCAAATTTCAAAGCATGTTTACCATCTATTCGCCTCGTAGGCAATGTGTTAAGAAAAATCAGTACAACGACACGTATAATGTATAATTAGAATCTAATACGGCTTTTTGTTTGTTATTACTGTCCTGTGTACTAAGTTGTTTATTATTTGCTTGATTTTCAGCTATACAAATCTGCAGGTAGAATTTTAAAGCTCATTCTAGATCGGGATCATAGGTTAAACATTGCTATTCTATACAGCAAGTTGAAAACCCTCGTAAATTAATGTAGTAGTTAGTTGACAAAATTCTCCATTTTGTTTAACTTTATACGATTATTGGCTTGGCCTTTTAAAATTATTGTCTATTGTAACATAAAATTATGTATATTTGCGCCATTGAACACTGGAACGTAACAACGAGCGAAATTAAAATTACATATTAATATTATATATAAATATTATGGTTCCGAGAATCGTGCTAAATAATTAATATAAAATATAGTACTTTTTTAAAAATATATAAATATTGTATAATACCACGTACAAAAAAAGTTCATAAAAGTGTATACTGTTTATTAGCTAAAGTTTGCAGATATAAAATAATAAATATATTAATTTTAATTGGAAACTGAAAACTACTTACCAAAGAGTGGTATTTCCATATTATATGATAATTTATTGTTAATTGATACAAAATTTTGTAATTATATAAATAATAAAATTAATTTTCATATCGGTTGAATATACCCAGTTGTTTGTCCAAAACTCGTCTAGAAAAGCATAATGTTTTTCGGAATGCCAGCAGACGTCTCCAAACTTTTCGAACATAACCATGAAAACACGTCCTCCTCGATGAGTTCAGCGGTTTTAAAGCCACAATCCACCAGCAGTTTTAGCGTCCTGTCAGAAGTTACGATGCGACGCCTTCATAAAGTTGGGCGGCACCGAACGACAGTGGTTTCTTTTATGGGCGGCCAGACATCCATACCATCCATCGCAACATCCACAGGCTCTCATTAAAAAATGTATTGAAAATATCAAACCTATCGAACACTCGACTCACGGCATCAATTTGCAAACGAAATCAGAGACTACCCATTCAGTTTACTCGTCGCAAATGACGGTGTACTCCAATACTGTCGAGCAGGCACTCGACTCGATATTATTTTGTCTTTTTTTTTTGTAGCATAATAAAAAATTACCGAATCAAATTACCCGGCACCGGTATGACAGTAGCCGGATGATAAATTTACCCTAGGTAATAATTTGTGTTTCATAGTATAAAAAAAGGAAAGCATAATAAAAACGTATTGCGCCGTAATGTTGTGTTACAAATTACCCCTATTTACAAAGTTGATTTCATCATTCTACTCAGCTCGTCTCCTCACACTCCTTCCCCATATATATTTGTCAAAGTTTGGCAGTGTCAATTTTCGTGATGGGAAAAGTTTAATATCTTTTTTATTCGACTTTTCTTATATATAATATATTCGAATTTAATAAAGCCAGTCGCCGAGAATTTCCAAATAATATAAACTCCCTTGATCTGAAAGCAGATGATCCGGCATCTCGAATGGAGATGTGCTTCATGTATTTTTTTCTGACGAATCCCTCAAGGGTATATTCATATACAAATTGATGTAATTTTGAATACAAATTTATATTATATTGCAAAATGATTGAAAACATGTGTATGTAGAGATATATTTATATATATTCTCTAAAAATCATACCTAATTTGGTAAATTCGACAGAATTCTTACTAAAATAATTATATTCAGTCACGCTTAACCGATTCTTCACGGCAGCCAGAAAACAACGGCGTCGTCTGAAGGGCGTCTCTTTATAATAGAAAATAGACCCCAATTATTTTAAGTCAAGATATTAATGAATTCTTGATCAATATCTTAACTTAAAAAAATGGATTATTCTAAGAATAAAAATAGTTATTCATGGTATGTTTCATAATTAAGTCGATATTTTGTTTTTTTTTACAATCAATATGACGCGTAAATAACACGCACACTCGGCGATATCTTGCCGCAGACTAAGAACACGCCGCTGACTGCTGACCGCTAAGTTCTCGCTGGACATGGCTCTAGTACGTTTCACTCTCACTTCGATGCGAACGAGAAAAAAAAAACGCCCCCGTGGTAACAGATGCGAATATTTCTGTTTTTATTTATTTTTTCGCAATTGCGGACAATAAAGGTCAATGATTATTTATAATATTTATTTTTTTGATTTTTTTTTATAAAAATACAAAAGGTTTGTGACATGTAGGATTTTTATTAACAATTTCGAGGGCACTTGAAAAATATAATTACATAACTAATAATTTACACAACTCATAAATATAAAAAGTTGTAAAAAAATCTCAAAAATACACAAGTATTTTAATCATATTTACACTAATATTATTTATAAAATTGGGATCGTGGGGTTCCCAAACATTTCTTTTTCAGTTTTATTCTTTTTAAAATTCGTTTTACTTAAACGTCAATATGTCATTTTATTTAATTTTGTTTACATTTTTACTCGCAATAACAAGTTCTAACTTGTTACACAAACTCCTTGTAAAAGATGACCAGTCAGGCGCGACAATCAAAAGCTTGCCAAATGTACTCGTGTCCCACGCGTAATTAAAGATTTTTTTTTGGAAATCAAAAAATTCAAAATCAAAGGAGGGAAAACATTTTAGGTGACATGGCCAAATAAAATAATCGACGAACTGGATATAAAAAATAAATAAATATTGATTATCCACTCGTTTTGTAAGGAGAATTTTTTCAGTTATTTTAACTTATAAATTCTATGAGAGAATAATATTCTTCATCATTGGATTATTGCGCATTATATTTCTAAGGCTTGTTGGTCATATCACAAATGACGTTAAATAAAATATAGGTATTGGCTATTTTTGCTAGATGCGTAAAATCAATTTACCACCTATCTAACATTAATCAACTAATCTACTATGTTGCGATAAAAAAAATGTTTTTTACTATTGATTTAGAATACATTTTATTGTAAAATATTATTAATCTATCAGACTTTTAGACGATATTTTAGTATAAAAAAATGTTTTATATACCTATACTATATTAGGTAAAGCGAAAAGAAATGAAAACTTTTGTAAGGTTATTATGAGACAAGTTTATCACCGGTTGCCTTTGATTTAATACGTCATGATTAATATTATTTTGAAGCTCTGTTAGTAATATATCTCTTTTGACATTTTTATTTTTGCTCGTAGTAAAAAATACAACGGGTGTAGATTTAAACATTTGTGTTATTTTATACTGTTTTTATTTGATAAAGTACTGAAATCAAACGAAACTACCCAGACCTTCTGTGATATCTATGGAGACATCTTGAATCTTTGATAGCGCTAGTAGTGTAGTTAGTTTTAGAAGTTCAAAACTGCTGAAAGTGAGTGAAAAGACAAATCAAAATCAGAGAGACCTGTCAAAAACGATGATGATACTTTAAACACATTAATGGGGTCCGATCCGCGTAAACTAATAAAAGAATTATCACAAGACCTCATTTGTCTATAGTCAATAGTAAAAGATAATTTTAAAACGCATGGAAAAAAATAAATATAGAATTTGGTCCCGCGCGAAATTTCTCCAGCGATCTTATGACCGTTATAACTTTAGACATAATCTATTATTTCTGAAATGTTTATTAATATTTTTCTTCATACTTTAATTAAAGATTTTCAAGTATATTATGATTTATATTCACAATATATGGTCAATTATAATTATTATTTATATATTAATACATATACAGAAATTGAAAATTAAAAATTTATTCTTTCTATGGAAAATTATTATACTTTGCCGGGTTTCGTTGTAAAAAATACGATTTTATAGTGATATATCTTCATTATTCTTTCATATGTTTGTTTATCCTTCGTAGCTGTAATCATATGTACACTATACACGACTGATGGAATTGACACATAACGATAACAAACTGTGCTTTGATATTATGATATATTTCAGTGTGTGGGAGGTAAGTGACCTGACCTGCTCGGGTAACCCTAAATTTGTAATTGATTTCAGTTCAGCTTTGAACACGGTCCAATACTGACGAGCCTCCAAATAGTAATTAAAATATACAGTTAGTAAATTTTATATTGTGAGAATATGAAAATTATTTCACTCGCCGCCTGGTTCGAGTAGGACCACTTCAATCTGCCCCTGTCTGGCCTCATCCACTTTTGAACCTTTTCAGACTTCAAGATGAAGTCGAGCCCGTTTCTGAAAATCTAAATTATACACACTTGTATAGTGCCATGTCTGCATTTCTCCGAAATTGGGCAGTCGACTAAAAGTGCCCCTATTTAAACAAAAATGCCCCTATTCACATGCATTTAAATATTCTTTGCTTTGTACACGTTTATATAAAATATTTATTCAATTTATAAATTACGCGTGCACGTATAGTTTGTTAAATTTGTTTCCATATAAAAATAACGAATAAACTTATTATTAAATATTCCGAACACACATTTAATATAAAGTAGATAGTAGTTGGAATCTCATTAAAAGTTTAATAATTTAACGTTCGATTTGGCATTTAACTTCGATGTTTTCTGTTTAGTAATAACTTTGATTTGATAGATCTGTATAAATTAAATTCTATCTTATTGAAACTAATGAGATTTGGGTGGAAAAGAAATGATTTTAAAAATATTCTCGTTGGGTTTTCAATTATATGTATCCCTGGTTTCCAATCGGCTTAAACGATTGGGATCGCAAAATGTTCTAGCAGAAATAATGAGATTCTATCTTCCCCCAGTCTGTTTCATTTTATTGAAATTAAATAAATATATAATTTATCATATTTAATATATGATTGTAATTAATATTTTTTAAATAGTATTAAAATGATCTTAAAAACTTTAGAGATAACTTTATAATACAATTGTATTATAGTGTAATAATAAATATATTTATGAACATATAATTTAGTATGACAAGATAACCGAATTTATATTTATTTATAAAATGTTTTATTATTTTCATTAGCACAAGTGAGGTTCTAATTTATTTTAACTTAACTTAATTTATGGAGAAAAAAATATATTTTCCAAAGCTGTTTCGTTTTTGTCAAATGTTGTTGTTATTATTGTTGCTTAAAATATAAGTATTTTAATTTATATCGTACAATCCCTGGCGGCAAATTAAAATTTTGGACCGCCTAGAAATTCCAGTCGCATCTTCTGCAAAACTCAATTATTCTCACATCCTTTCGATGCGAAACATTTTTATTTCATAGCTTTTTCAAATTACGTTGTCTGACTCCGTTCATAAATGGGGTAAAGTTTGAATTGTATAAATCACCCTCCCCACCCAATCACTTCCCTCAAGTCACTTTCCCTTGAATTTTAATTCTCCCCCCCCCCTCCGACATTCCCAGTCATACGCCAATCTGTCTTTTTCCATTTCAGCTCTGTCTCTCGGTTTCTTTTCTATTTTTTCTTTCTTTTTTTGCTTTACGCCGTGGGGCGTTCTCGGCTTTCACATTTACTTTTCACATTAGCGCTGCCCCGGTACATTCGGCAAAATGAAACCAGAGGAAATTGACTTGTCTGCGAAATTGTAAATTCCAACATTTAAATGGGTAGTTGGAAATAAAAATGATCGTCATCACCGTGACATTTCATTTAGAATAGGGAGGGTTAGGTGAGATTAAAGCCAATAATATCGCATTGGCGTTAAATTCCGATTATATTATTTTAACACTAATCATTTATTTTATTTAATGTATCATAAATCAAAACTCTTCAACATTACCTTTACACTTATAAAATACCTTTAAAGGTCTATACACTTTCGTGAATAATATTTGCAAAGAGATTGAATCGTATATTTGTTTGCAGCGTAATGATTTAATTTTATTTAATTAATCTGATCTAAAATAATTAAATATTATATATATACAAATATTTTCAGACTTTGGTTGATAATTGAATGTATACATTTATTTATGTTTAGAATTTTTTGGTATATTTTATGTACGTCGTTGGGACCCTCCACCTTGCGAATAAAAATGAGGAATGACATCGTTAGCCAAAGAATATATTAAAACCATTTTTCAATTGTCGCGACACGAAGGCCGCCTCAGAAAGAAACATTGCCAGATCGCTGTAACAAGAGAAAGGTCTCTTCGTCTGTTGAATTGAAAAATGAGAAAGGTGCTCGAGCCGAAAATAATATTTGTTGAGTATGATCACAATGATAACGATGAGTAAATTATATTATATTGTATATGGCTAGGTGATGGTTTCATTTCAAATTAAAATATCTGAATTGATAAACAGTGAAACCCCTTTTTACGTTTTTGATAGAACTGGCCGAGAGAATGTAGAAATGAGGTAAAAATAGAAAATGGAGGAGAGAGTTGTAAATATTAAAAAAAAATGAAGAATACGTTTTTATTATATATTCAGTAAATATTTTTGTTTTTTTTACATAAAGCTCTTTCGATGCTTTAAATCGAACGAAAAGTTTTATTTATACGTCTTCAATGATTATAAAAATATTATAAAGCCTTCAATATACCTTATTGCAGTGGGGGCCATCCTTTTACAGACCATGAACCATTTTTTTCACTTCCGAGTTCAGATGCTATATGCAACTGACCATCTTTTTTACTTTCTTTTAGTGTTTGGTGTTAATTTATTTATCAGAGCAGCGAAAAATTCTGTAAATTTGAATCAGTTATTTGCGACATCGTTTTGCTTTTGATCAATTTCAAGGATGAAATGTTAGAAACATTTTGATCTGAAAAAAGCTCAATAAATTGTTTTTAAATCAATAAGTTTCATTTGTATATTGTATCTCACTTATAATTTGTTTACAACAAACAGTAATTAAAAATGGGTGTATTGATAGCAACATATAGTTCCCTTTTTTAGTCAAATCATATTATGTAGACAACTTTTAAACGACACTTGCAATAACTTGATTTTTTCAAGACATTTGGTCAAATTGCTAGCATCCACAACACATTTATTCTGCCTTTTACGTGGGGGAAATTGACTTGAATCCTGATTTACTAACCCAGAGAAGATGAGTTTTAATTTAATTTAAATAATGATTGATTTAATTCAGAAAATTATTTATTAACCCCTTGTAGTTTTGAATTTAGATTATTTGTGATGGCTAGTAACATCAATAAACAATGCCAAATCAAATACCTAATTATTATCTAATAATACGATTTTTTATCGGGTAGGTCATTTTCAGTTTTATACTCAAAACCTGTCCCCTTGAAAGCTAGCGAAACCTTAATGAAGGATAAGTTCACTATATTCCAAATCTATCAACTCATAATATTCTCTGAACTCTCGCTCTAATTTTATTTAGAAATTTTCACCACCAATAACATAATATGTTACATATTTAAAGTTTTTCCACACAATTCCTCATGGTCATCCATCCAGTGATGTCGTAAGACGTTATACTTATAATAGTATGATGCATAGCATTACAACGAGACACTGCATTTTTTTAATCTTTAACATCTGGACTAGGTTTTTGGGGTAAAAATTCTTGAAAGCACGGATTTTTTCCCATCAAATCCAATAGTTCACTAATACAGTTTGAAAGAAAAAAAGCTAATTTTATATTAATTCTCTTTTAATTACTTTAGACGCGTAGGAAAGCGAATTCCGGACACGTAAAAACGGCGTTTTTCTGTACTACGAAAATAATTCAATATTTATATACGAAATAACATATTCCACTAAAGAGTCATTTATAATACAGTATTTAATAAGAAAAACATACACATAGTATAAAAATAAATACATACATGCAAATCCAACAATATTATTATTACGTTTATAGTAATATTAGTTGCATTTCCATATCCGACCGCATTGTAATAACTGCATTATTTCGGACATAAAATTATCATGACATGAAATTAAAATTATGACATCAATAAAGGCAACAATGGCGCCAAACCCCGACCATGCAGTCTCGATTCGGCCATCAATAATCCAAATAGGAAACAAACGGTTCGTTTTTGAATTATTAACCGGGCTTCCAGAAATCCCTTGGGAAACCCAGGATCGATTTCAAAATAATCAAGCTAATGTGAACTCATGGGCTAATTTGTATAAAGCTGAATGAACATCATCGCTCTACCAACAATTATTTAAATTTGGGTTAAAATAACCGGCCATATTGATATGACTACTAATGAGCCTCCAATAAAGCATGATGAACTATCCGATTAATCAACATAATCTGCGGTTAATCATCGGAAAATTAGTTCTCCTTATGATGCTATATAGTAATACCCTTAATTTAAAAAATGCCCATCGTGTTCGACGTGTTCGTCGTTAATCCGATAATATTATATTTTTTGCAAATTGAATATAATGTGGTTAAAAATTAAGTCAACTGCAATTATTTCCATAATAAACGAACACTTTTTACATTAATAAAATTTATTATAGAAGCAGACATTTCAAATAAAGCGGCATTGTCTCATAGGCACAATTAAAAAGTCAAAACTTCGGTAATTAATCTTAACCGAAAAGGCTTCTTTTAATTTTTAAAACGTCTATATTGTTTTAAATCCGTTCAAATTTGCGCTCATAAATCTCTATCAAATTTAAATCTCGGCTAATATGGAATTAATTAGAATTTTCCCCCATTGTTTTAAATCGAATTATAGTTTAAAAACAGATTACCTGCCAGGTTCCAAAGTTAAAATCAAAAGTTTGCATACACACTCAAAGAGTAATGGATCTGCTAATCTACCTTAGGAGTTCCATTCAAACATGGCTGAATAAAATTATCGCTAACGCGACTATAAACTACAATCGATTCAGAGCGTCTATTAAAAACGTTGGAGCTTTCAACGGTTTTAAGCTTCTGATGTAAATTCAAAACAAATTCAAAACGTATTGGCAGTAAAGCGTTAGTTACCCCATAAACACAAAGAACCGCCTGCCTGAGATCAGCATCAGCCTTTTCAGAATAAGCTCACGTATAAGCGAAGACACGCCATCACAGTTTGAATATACACTCCGGTTCGTACTCCTATAAACTGCTAATCCAGATGTTGTCAATCTATAATATTTTTTTCTCCAATGTTATAAATTTTGAAATATCTCTAAAGAATTAAAAATGCACAATATTTTATTTTTCACTGCGTATATATTTTTAATTATATACATAAGTTATATTGGAATCAAATTATATTTAATCTATATTTTAATTCAAAGATTTTCTCGATTTTCGCATATGGAAATTGAGAAAATGCAAGGACATCTATGTAGTACGAATGAAACTTTTTATCAAATTATACTCATTTATTCACATTATGTACATTATAACTTTAAAAAAATACATTTCATTGATGTAGATATTTTTTATATATAATGTATAAATTATTAAATTAAATATTTTCTTGAAAATTAATGTAGGTATTATATTAATATAGTGAAAAAATATAATTCCAACACATAATTTCAAAGAAAATTATGAAATCATATTTTTACAATAATGTCACTATCTAAGGTCACCAATTGATAAAGTAATAATGTAATTAACATTATTTAAAATAAGCAATTATTTTATGTACATCCCGATACATTAAAAATATATAAATTTTATAATACGTATTTACATTTATTATACATTAAGGTTATTAATTCTCAATACATTTTATTTAATTAATTAAAAATTAATTGCAATCAGTTCGTTAGATCTATGAGTAAAAATAAAATTAAATATTTCATTCATGTGAATGTTGAGGATCCTCCACTTTGACATCTAGTCCAAGCACATGTGGCAGCACATCGCTTTACCCATTGGCAGCTTGATCGATTGATCTCCGCTGCACTGGCAGAGAACTAAATGCGTTGCAGCGTGCAATACGATAAGAGCTGTTGCTGCTGCTGCAACCGGCAGAGACGGAGCAATGCAGGATGTCGAAACCATTTCGTCCGAATTGTCCATACTTGATTACGTTTTAATAAATTATTTCTTTAGTATATTCGACACATATAAAACGAATATTTCTCTCAGTGTCTGCTAGAATGGATCCTTGCTCGCGTTTGATTACAATTTATATCATCTGACACTCCCCGCCTCGCCATATTCCTCTGATCAATTTTATTTTACTTCAAAGGCTCTGGGGCCTTTGTTTCTCATCTTTGCTTTTTTCCATTGCTCATTCTCTCCGATATAAGTTTTTGATATTAAAACCTGACTGGCTCGGATAGCAAGTAATTAGAGCACTGCCACAATAATATAAATGTAATATGTTTTTTAATGTATTGTATTTATTGACATTGATGGAAAATTAAATTCAATAATCCATTCTTATTGCGAATCTAGCTTTGTTTTCAATTATAATAAATCATGTAATCTTTTTAAACTCTACGTTGCAATTTTATTATTCTAATAATGTTTACTTAACTAAATTTGTCATAAACGTGTATTTATTGAAAGGATAAACAAGCAAGTTTACAAAAACTTGTAAACTCTGCTTTAGAGGAATTGAGAAAAAAGTTCACAAACAAAATCAAGTAGCATTCACAAGCCCGATGCACGTATTCGAGGGTCGGAAAATGTATTTCACTGGATGTTAACGTCGGGAAAATATTTACGTGTTATCGTTATGTGAAAACTCAGCATCGTAATCATACCAACGAAGCTCCCTTTGTTATAAGCTAGACTTTTGAACCGACATGCATCATTTCTATGTTGTTTTTATGATGTATGTGTATAAATGGGTTCCACGTCGCTCTCACTTTTTAATGTTTTGCAACAATGGGAGCAGAGAGGGCGGAGGTCACTTGCTATGAATGCGGCTGATGGAGGAGCAGGTCGAGTGCACTGCCCACACCGTCGGCATTCTTCTCCAGCAACTGTCTGTTTGCAGCGATGTAAACCAAGCAGATAGGACGAGTAAATGGCAACCATTCAACAACTTTCTAGCGCACTCTTCATACGACAAAGGAGCTCACAACTTTGTACCGGGCGTACAGCGGCACTCTATACTGTGTTTGCATTGGCATCCTATTTCCATTTCCGCCATTTGTTTTTAGATAGAATAACAATCAAAAGCTTCTCTTTAATAATATTATTATTAATATTTTATTTATATGATATAAGGTCGTCAGGTATGAAATTTGTAGTAATGCATACGGTCACATTTTACAGCTTCTTATTTCACGTGTGGTATTATATTTTTATTTTTTTTTGTTTTATGCAAAAGCAGATATACATATTTTCTCTTTCTAAATCATTTACATATTTTTAAATTTTGTTTAAAGATGTAGTAGTTAGAAATTCGTACTAATATGAAATATGAATTCTGATGTGGAAATAAAGCACGGACAATTAATGGTGAATTTTGCTCTAATATTAATACGCATCGCAAAGTATCAAATTATTTTGCGAAATTTTGTTGTGATAACTTTTGACCTTACAAATGAGCCAAGCTGACGGCCAGAATCAATGATGGATAATGTCGAACTGAAAGTCAACGTCATGGCAGATCCATCTCAAAATCCACATGAATTGTCGTCGACGTTTGGTGTTGGCATGCAAACAATATTCACCGGACTACATGAAATTGGTAAAGTGAAAAATTTGGATGAGTGGCTTCTACATAAACTGCATAAAAGGCAAAGACATCTACGCTTGGAATCATGCACGACGTTGCTTTTTCATTATAAAAACAAACATTTTCTAATCGAATTGTAACGTGTGATAAGTAATAGATCCTGGATATATTGCAGAATGAACATGGTCATTTGTTACATGCAAGAGGCACAGTTGACAAAGCTAAAGTCGCGTTTTACAGCATTTTTCGCATCGCGCCTAACACTTAGGGCGTATTATATAAATAAGTATCACTTTTAATTATTGCTGGCGTCCTTTCGCTCAACCTTCAGATCCAGTTGATAGTCCGGTTATCTTCGGCACGACTACAAATTATCCACGCGTCCGAATCGAATCTTGATCAGTGGCAGGAGAGGTGGAATTCCTCCCCCAAAGGGCGAACTAACTATTTGTTATTTCCTGATATCAGAGCCGCGCTAAATCGTAGTTGGTTCTTCACAGACTTTTGGACCAGTCAATTCAACACAAAATTTAATAAAAGAAGCTGATGGCGAGTCTTTGATGAACTGGCGCAGATGTGAACCATTTTAATATCATGAAACATGGCTAATCTTGGCGATAGAAGTATAATCCAGACCAGGATTTCCATCAATTTTTGGGCCCCTTTTACTAACGTTTGGAAATATAATTCCTCCCCTACACAAGATAGTCTAACTCAAAAAGTATATTCGAAATAAAAAGCATGCACATCATGTTGAAATTCTTTTATTTTTTATATGTACATAATATCATAAATGTATTGAGATGATTTTTACTGATTACTTAACAGGCTGAAATTAGAGTATCGTAGAATTTCAGTAAAATTACTTAGTATTTAAGTTTATTTTATATGATGATGAATTAAAATCAATAAAAAACCTTTGATTATTTTCTCTTTACCAGTACTTGGATACTAGGAGGAATGTTTGAAAGGGTACACCGCAGGTTATTTTCTGCATATAGTCTAGTTCGTGGTTTTGTATTAATTTGGAACAAAGTTGAAAATCCTTTTGGGTAAAAATCGCACATATTGGTCCAAAATTCTGGGATCGATTTCTCATTGAACACATCTTTTACTTTTGTTTTTAAAGTTTTTGAAAATTATCAGGAATTTCTTAATAGATAATATAAATGGATTGCAAAGTTTATCTACCTCACCATCACCGAGTTTAGAAAAATAGTAGCTGAATTCATTTTCCAATGCTTACAAATGCTGTAAAATCTAATTAAGATAAGATCTGATTCTTTGTCATTAGCAACAACAACTGATGATAATGTTTCAAACATTACAACATTATTTAACCTGACTTTTCTCTTCAAATTTTCAATCTTGCACATAAAATCTCTCAAGCCATTTATACATGTTATGATATATGTATTACTTCCTAGTAACTGAAAATTCTGTTTATTCAACTGCCAAACAATTTCCATTAAATAAACATGGCGCATAATCAATTCCTTATTATTTAGCCAGCCTGAAAAGTCCAATTTTCCTTAAACATAAAAAACCAACTTTTTTTTTTCTACAAATTTCATACTTGATGACCTAGTGTTATTTTTAATTTTATTTTCCGCCAATGAAATTCCAGTTAATCTGGCTTTCATTTCTAATATACATAAACTGCATTAGTGTAATGTTCCATTCAACCATTATTAGCTATAAGTATACATAATGAAATATGTCATTGACGCGAATGGGTTAATATTCATCAAGTTCAATTAAAACTATTGCACCACATGCGGTTCGCTAAGCGAAACAACTATAATTATGCATCGAACACAAAAGCTCATCTGGCAAAAGCGACTACAAATGAAACCACTCGTCAAGCGCATTAGAGGGGGGTAGAACACGTCGCATGCAACGGTTCCCAGAGAGAGCAAGCGATACTCTTTCAATTATGTAAATAGTAGCCTCATTTTGCATCGAGTGTTGTTCATTATAATTAAAAATGGCCAGTTCGATATTGGTGCGCCATATAATATTAAAAAATCGTCAAGAAAATGACGGATGTAAAGCTATTACCAATTAATGCACTTCAATTATTGGAGGCGAATTTATCAAATATGGGGAAAATTCAAAAGAGAAAATTATTCATTCTTATGACGAGCTTTTGCATAGATTTTAATCTGTATTTGGTCAAATGTTTATAATTCTTGCGATTATAAAGCATTCTATAAGAAAAAGTTATAATTATTGAGAGTATTTTTGACGATCAAAAAAAATATGACAAATACAATTTCACTTACATAAATATTTAATCTTCAAAGTGCTTTTTATCAATACGACATATGTTACAAGTGATATTTTATCGATATATGTATTATATGTAAATACATGCATACGCAATACACTCAGCAACATTACAATAATTTATTTATTCACGTAAACCATCTTTTATATTTTTTAAACGTATCAAACATCTTCAGTTTGTAAAATTCCTCAACGCACAATTGATGTGTAGTAATTGACGTAGTCGAAGGTCTCAATATTGTAATTTAAATCTTGGTATATTCCATATTTTTTTAAGATTAATCGATACAACTTACTATTTTTAGATAACTATCGCTCTGATTGACATAAAATTTGATCGGGTGTAATGTCGCTTATCTGGATCTTGTTAGCTGTTTCCATTCACTTTTCGAGCATGTTCGACATGCCCATCAGCCAGGATTCGATTTTGCCACAACCCCCAGACACTTCTGAGCAGAAACACCTCGACAATCCAAACTGGATGAAACAAAGACTCAAAATTCAAAACATGAAACAGATTAATGAAATTATCACGTCACTGGAAAAAATATACGATATATCATTTCATTACCAAAATTCAACAGGCATCCTAATCGACTATATAGCAATGTATGATTTGAAATCGATCTGCATTATGTGCAATCACGATGGTTTAAATCTCAAAAATATCAAAGAGATACGGGTACGGCCATTTTTATATGTAATAGTACTAGAAGATCCGTTTCAGTTTTCTGCGACATATGAAAATTTTGTACATTCCAATGATGTAATACTGTACATTTGCATAAACAATATGTTTCATGAGATGTGCAAAAATCAAAACGATTGGATGTCGTCGCTGTTGATGAATAAAAAGTTATTTTGGAAAATATTTTCAATTTACTATTTGAAAATCACTGACCTGAACATTATCCTCTATGAAATATGCGCTTATTGTGGTAAAAGATCGGGAAAATTTCATCTACTTCGAAATGTGACAGTCGACACAGAATACGCCGATACATACATCGATATCATAAATAATTCTATCAAGAATCGATTTAAAAACTTCAATGCTCACATGTTCAAAATAGCTTTTACATCTGGAGAGTTTTACTTTCAATGCAGAAATCCTACGACTTACTCTAGATCGAATGGTGTAACAGTTACCACATGCGGAGTAAAATGGGGTGCCGAAGGAGACACCCTCGATGAACTGGCCAAGAGGATGAACTTTCAGACAGAATTTGTCAGAGGACCGCCGAAAGGTAAAATCGGACAATGGAGCAAAACAATAATTGATATCAATGAAACTTACGCCGATTGGGGTATCGGTGGTATAACTATTACCGAGGATCGATCGAAAAAAGTGGAATATAGCGTGAGCTTCGGGGATGATCCTATGAGAGCACTCTACTCAACACCCGATGATGTATTAGCATCAGGTATTTTTGTATTGTATATTAAAAATATGATAAAATTGATAATAGCGGTTAAAAAAATAGTTTCCAACTATATTTTTTTAGAGTATATAATAAACCTTCCCCTTTTTACATAATATTCTAAAATAAAACTAAATTTTAATGCTATTCATAAAAATTAGGTTTATTAGCAAAATACTTAATTATTCCATTGTTTACCTCATCAAATGTGTTAGAATTTTTATCATTTAAATAGTGTTGCATCAATGTGGAAGGATGATAGTCAGACGGAATGATGTCCGGAAAATATGGAGGGTTAAGAATTGACTTCCATCTGGGTCATTTATTTTTCCCATGTAATTTTCCCAGTATGTGGACGAGCATTGTCATGATGTGAAACAATTATTTTCGATGCACGAGGGGTGATATTTTTTTATTTCAGCCGCTATACCATCCAGTTGTTCACAATAGAGCTTCGCGTTTATCGTTTGCCAAGGTTTAAGAGCTCCAAAATAATGCTCTTGTATTCCCACCATACAGAATACAGATTTTTTTGTGATACTTAAGGGTTGATATTACTACCTGGCTCTTTGGTAGCAATTGATTTTGTGCTCTTGGTTGGAGTAAAGTACCCATTTTTCTTCCCCAGTAATCATTCGGTTGCCTATACTCTCTTCGTTTGCTCATGTGGTATCTATTTTCCCTGCTCCATAACTTGCCAATTTTAAAGATGCTCTTGAACACTTGACCATGAGTATCCGAGATTATTTGCAGTTTTTTCACTACATAAGGATTAATCACTTTCGATTACACAATTGACTTTTATTAAGTTTAATCACTAAATACTAATACATAACACGACGTGAAAGGACGGCTGTCGAGTTGCAACTAATCACAGAAAACAGACAATGGATAAAAAAACATCTATTCTCTTCGATTCACATATTAGAAATTGGAACAAATTATAAAATCAATACATTGTAAATGTTGTGTACGAAAAGATAAATTTAAATAGGAACTGCTTCGAGATCATAATATATTCTGAATAAAACATATATTTCTTAGGTTTAGACATAATATTGGCATTTCATTGGCTGGTTTGGGTAGTATTATTTATGATAATAATAACGCTATCTGCTTTATTGCGATATTCTTCGATAATCTCCTATGGCAAATCATTGCAGGTAAGATTGAATATTTTATAGATAAATTCAAAATAATAATATTCTACATTTTTTTCAGATTTTCACTAGTATACTAATAGAACAGTGCGTAGAAGAGGCGAGGAAATTACACGGTCGACTATTTATTATATCGTGGATAGCATGTTGTGTTATTATCAGTACGGCTTATAAAGCAAAGCTCTCTTCGCTGATGGTGTATCCAAGAAAATTGCCTTCAATCCACGTAGATCAGCTTATAAAAAATGATTATCTAGCACATCTAACTCACGTATTTATTTCATTGTTTTTATGGTTTATTGTAGAATTTTATTATATTATATTATTTTATATATATTTATGTTACTCTTTCAGATGGATTCAAGTGTAATCTTGAAACTTCTGAGCGAGTCATCAGATCCTCTGCTAAATAAACTTTCGCAGAATACTCGCAATGATTTGACATTGTGTGATTCTATTAAAGATACGTTTCA
The DNA here is from genome assembly GCA_022495035.1 of Philopotamus ludificatus. Classification (NCBI taxonomy): domain Eukaryota; kingdom Metazoa; phylum Arthropoda; class Insecta; order Trichoptera; family Philopotamidae; genus Philopotamus; species Philopotamus ludificatus. The sequence continues at coordinate 22,137 of JAGXCT010036767.1, forward strand.
TACCAAATCAATGGTGATTGAAGAACAAATTCCGCTCCTGGTCACTTTCAGTACTGAGTGTTTTCCAAAGCTGAGTGAGAATGATTTTTCTAGATTAAGGTTGGCCATTGACAATCTTTTTCCAGCCGGTCATGCCTGGCCATTCAGAAAAAAAATGCCATACATAGATGCCATCAATATGAATATTTTGCGTATATTTCAAAGTGGAATATATGATCAATGGATAACGAATTACCTAAAGGAGTGTGGAAAGGGAGTAACGTATGTTTTTCATGGTATGCCAAAAATAAATAAGTTATACGGATTGAAAGAATTTATTGGACCAATCATAGCATGGAGTGTGGGAATCGGAATTTCTGTATTATGCTTTTTTATTGAATTTATATATCATAGACTCTAAAATGTACATGCCAATATTTATAAACATGAAGCGTCGACATTAAAAATATTCTTAGACAATTATTCAATTAACGTTTTAAATTCTGTTTGAAAATATAGCTAGATGTACTTTTCTTAAGAAAAGTACATCTAGCTATTAATATACATATATATATTTTTTAAAAAAAGCCTTTTTAAAACATTTTTTCAGAGAAACTTGTATGTGAAAAAAATATCTTTGTATTGTCAATAATATTATATATCAATCTTAGAACTAACTAATAAATGATACAAGTTCTATTAAATCTCTATCCATTCCTTTTATGATCCTAATTAGTATCTATTCTAATTGAACTAAGTCTAGACTTTCAAATTTCATTCTAAGTTTCCTAGGAAAAAAGTATTCCTAGAAAAAAAGAAGTAGAAACCCCATCTAAATATTTAGCTACTCTCATACCTCACCTTAATGTGTGAGTGCCGCTTTAGAATTATTTTGTTATGCTATTCATTAATCATCGAATTCATAATATAATAAATACTTGTGCATATATTATATTCATACTTATATAAGTTATATTTAACGAGTCATTGGGTATCGTAAAATAAATAATGATGTGTAATTTTATAAATTTATTGGAATACATCATAAAATTTTATGACATAATAATATAACAATTTTCACACGCGATATTAAATATTAATAAGTAATTAAAATGACAGGTTATTTCTTAATATCTCTATATTTTTTTAATAAATATGTATAAAATAAAGTACAGATAAGATCATGATAAAAGTTATAACAAAATAATATAATAAAAAACACATAAAAATGTTATTTTCTATAAATTCGTTGCGGTATATTTTACTTTGTGTATATAATATCATTACATATACGTCACAATATTTTGTCTTTATCTAATATTAAAAACTCAATTATAAATAAATATAATTAGTGCTCAATTTTATATTGAGTAAAAAAAATTAAAAGCATACTTTTTAAACACACCGTTAAATTTATTATCCCTTTTATAGTCTATTATATATAATTACTCATTTTTACAATAAATGATTGATTCCCCTAATAAAATTTAATCGCAAAACGTTTACTATGCACTATATATAAGTCTTATAAATGAATGTCGTTTACATCAATTGAAAATACACCACTTAAGCGTGTGCATTCAAATATGGTTCTCGAAATTTATTATAAAATTATTATAATCCTTATTATAAACACACCTGTATTATTTGCAAATGATGTGCATTTTTACAAATTAAAACATGCTGATTTGGTAATCGATTCCACTAAAATAAATGTTATATCAAAAACCATCGATGCGATTTCAAAGTCCGGAAATGTTATATTTCACTTTGAAAATTCATCACAACATCTGATTAATCAATATTTTAGTTTGCAAAATATAAATTATAATGAAAATCACAAGAAACTGTTATTCACTTGTACATTAATTAATTATGATATTTTTGCTTATAGAAAATATTGTGAGAATTGTAACATTTTTGAAGAACTGACATTGCATGTGGTAATGTTAAACAACACAAAAAAATTAAACACTTTCTCAAATCTTATAAAGTTCAAAGATTGCCTATTATTTATTTCAAATTTAAACATTAACAAAAAGACTTCTTCTATAATCGATGCAAATTTATTGCAAAAAATGCACACAGCATTGTATCTGGCATTTTCTGATAATATCATGTATTTATTCGAAATGTGTTTTTATTGCGGAAACAAGTCAGAAAACATTAATTTATTATTGAGCAGACCTTATCGTGAGATAAAGCAAACTTACGGGAAAATCACGAATACTGTTGAATCGCATATTAAACTAAAATATAGAAACTGCAACGATCATTTATTGAAGGTCGCCTTTTTATCTTTTTATATTTATTTCGGTTGCCTAAAATATGGCAATACATTTAAAATTGATCAAGTCGAATTTATTAATTGCATTGAACCGAACGGAATCGAATACAAAATCATTCGGGAAACATCAAGACTAATGAATTTTCGGACCCAATTTTTCACCATTAAAAAAGGCGTTTATATCAACACATCTCAAGATACATACGATGATTTAAATGTTGTTATGGACGGAATGTCCGATATTGAGGAGTATTTAATAGGATATCCAACAATCGACAACATTGTAATGGTAGTCAATAAAACAGTAGCTGATATTGCTGGAGGCTGTATCACATTCACGCAAAGAAGGATAGCAATGTCAGATTATATAATATTACCGAATAAATTTCCATTGCATATATATTATTACAAACCCAACGATTTTCTTCACTCAGGTAAAGTAATTTTATAATAATTATCGACCAAGTTCATGCACTAAATTACTATATATTTTTTCAGGCACATATATTATTTGGGTATTGAATCCAGTTGTACAATTATCCATTATAATCACGATTGTAGCTGTATCTTTTATAATTAAACTGATATCTACATTTCACGATTTGAATGATGAGTCATTTTTTAAAAGCGCATGGGTAAATATAATATAAACAAACCCGTAAAATATGTCGTATGTTTTATATCGTCAATTATATTAGTCAACTATATTAATCTATTAAATATTAACTATATATTCTCCCACGATAATTACAACTTTCTAGTAAATTTAATTTGGTATTTTCATAAAAATCTTTTGATTTCGATTAAAAATAAACATAAAGAGCTTTTTCACTTCTTAGATATTCTTAAATCTTTTTTATTCATTATCAAATAAATGGTAATCCGATAGTGTATAATTATTTGAATATAATGGATATGTAATTACTTTCCAATCGTATTCCATTAATTTATTCTGAGTAATTTTCAATGTAGATCACGTTTTTACGTATTAAAAAAATATGTTTTCATTATTGAATATTCTAGTTCTTTTTCCACTAACTGCTAATGTGTATTGTAATAGAACTGTACCGTTATTGACCGACAATGTTTAAGAATTTAAAAAAAAAAAATATTTACAATCCCATCATACAGACGAAAGGGACTTATTAACCGTTAGGTTCAGTTTAGGTGTTGCCGGGGTATCTGCCCTATAGAAAGACAATGTTTTACGGCATAGGTTTAGGTATATAATCCACTTCTCATCCTCACAAAATGCCGAAGAAATGTGGAATTTTCCTATAGTTTTATCAATTTTTGACACATCAAAACCCGTACAGATTTCCTTAATCACTTAAACAATGCGGTATCCACAAGCCTGTTTATAAATTTTGACAATTATTTTTGAAACTCTTGCAATAGTATCCGACCTATAGCTTACCAATAGTATCCGACTATATCTGATATTTGTTGAATAGATTTTGTCAAATTTGCTTCAATTTTAAACCGTAACACTTCACACATTCCATTTTACTACCCCGTCACTCGGAGTAAAAGTCAAAACTAGTTTTAAAATGAAATTCATACAACGTATAAATTCGTAAAAATTGCTTATCCGGCATAAATCCTTCTATTTGAAATAAAGTGTATTTTTTAAGCGATCTGTCACGGCGACTCGAAACCAACCGCACCGTCCGAAAGGGATCTATTTATAAAGACTCCAAGCATTTCAAGTTGTTGATGAAATATATTTATAAAATCTTCATCGATATCTTGCATTTTTTTAAAAAATGTATTATTCTAATAATAAAAAAAAATCTTGATATGCTTAAAACTTTGATCGATATTTTGGATTTTTCTACAAATTAATATGACGTAAATGACACGCACACTCGACGACGGGACATCCTTGCAGACCACGACACGCTGCCGATAAATCGACTGCCAAATTCTCGCGGCACGTGTCACTAGTATACGTTTCACTCGCACCTGTCACATCGAACCCAATGCGAGCGAGAAAAACATCGCCCCGTGGCTACAGAAGCGAATATTGTTGTTTTTATTTTTTTTCGCAATTGCGGACAATCAAAGTGAATAATAATTTATAATATTTATTCTTTAAACTCTTTTAAACAAACACAAAAAGTGTGTGATATATATGATTATTATTAAAAAAGTTATTTGAGAAAAGTTAAAAACTTGGGATCCCAAATAGACCCATCGCCACGGCTAGGTTAATGTCGTCATTTAAATGTCAACTTACCAATATCAAAAGAAATGTAGAAGCAGGTCGACCACCAAAACACTATATCTATAAAAAGGACGTTATCAAAAAACGACATTTTTATCGGGTATTATAAAGGTTTTTCATTTTAAATTCAACGTTTTGCATTGAGTATTTTTGCAAACTAAATAAATATTACTAGTTTTTTGGAAAAAGGTCACTAAAACAGAAACAGATCAAACTCAAATTAAGAATCTTTTTTTGAAAAGTGGCGTATCTGCTGCCAGTGTTCGTAAAATTATTCGTGGAAAAATGAGTATGTTGCCGAACAAACATTCAGAAAATGGTTTTCCAGATTTCCATCTTGAATTGTTTTGTTGCTGGATCAACCAGCACCGTAGCAGGCTTAAAACAATAAATAACGATGTTTTACGAGATGCATCCGGGCTTCTTCAATAATGCATTTACAGACACACTGATTATGTACATGTATATTTATTGAAAAATATTTAATTGCTTAACTTAATTTTCAAATATTCTATTTTTATTTATTATATAATGATCATATGAATATTAAAATCTTATGAATTATTATAATCATATGAAATAAAAAACCTGTAATATTATTGTAATTAATGTTTATTAAAAAATGTAAAATTTAGGTACTTTATCATCATCTGATTGACGTATCGCAATATGTAAAATGGCATTATAAAATTCGGCTTGTAATATCTTCTTGGATGCTGTGTGCGGTTATCATATCTACGGCATATAAAGCAAAGTTGACATTTTGGATGATGAATCCTCCAGAGTTGAAAGAATTTTCTTATTCGGATTTAATCGAAGAAGGATTTTCTATATTTGCACTCGACTATGTAAATACATAATTTAATTTATTTTAAATATTTTTTTTTATTTAAAATATTTTACCGTAACATTCTAGTACAACAATTATCGAAAATTGATATTCGATAGTCCGGGATCTGCGAGTGATCGCGTTGGATACGACGACTGTCAAATGTATGAGATGATGTTCAACAACAAATCAATGTTGTTTAATTATGTCGCCCATTACTTCCACGATATAAAATCGCATTGTCGAGAAAGTTTAATGTCGCACGAAGTGTCTCTATTGAAGAAAACAACGGATGAATTATTATTTCAAGCATTTGGCTTTGGGATTACAAGAAATATTCCTTATAAGGATGAAATGAGTTATATTATAACACGACTTTCAGAGTGTGGTCTAGTTGCCAAATGGACGAATGACATTGTTTACGATAGATCAAAATTACAATACATAAATGCGAATACGTCGATGTCACTAAACGAAGTGTATGGCCACTTTATATTATTGTATATTGGAATTGCAATGTCCATTTTATCTTTTATAATTGAATTAATGTCATACAAATTTAAAACTCTTAAGCTTAAAATTATGCACTTATTATCTTGAATTAAAAAGTGAATATTTTGTTAACGAATTATTTGCACTTTGACCGTATTTACACAAAATTAATTAAATAATTTTATTAAAATAAACTCGTTAATCTAGCCGTGCCGATGTAGCCGGGTCGGTGCCGTAGCCGGGTCTATTTAGGGCCCCAAGTTTTTGATTTTATTGGAATGCCTATTTTAATTTAATCCTACATATCACAAACTTTTTGTATTTGTCTAAAAGAGTTTAAAGAATAAATATTATAAATAATCATTCGCAACAACAATACGCGTTTCTATTCGTTCCGTACCGGATGCGAGCGAGAGTGAAACCGTAGTAAGGACACGTGTGGCGCGAACACAGAGACTGCGACGTGCCTCAGTCTACAGCGGGACGTCGTCATGTGCGCGTTATTTACGCTTCACATTAATTATTAAATAAAATTACAAGCGCACTCGGCTATGTCTCGCTGCAGACTGAGAACACGCCTTCGACTGAGCTCTCGTGGCACGTGTCACTAGTACGGTACACTTGCACTTGGCACATCGTAGTTGCCATGAGCGAAAAAAAACTTCGCGCTAATGGTAACAGATGTGATTATTGTTATATTTAATTAAAAGTTTGTGCCAAGTAGGATTTTTATTAAAAGAGTTATTCGAGAAAAATCAAAAACTTGGTGTTCCAAATTCAGGTTTTTCACTTCAAATGAAAATCAAATCAAATTGACCCCGTTGCATTTAAAATTAACACTTTTCTATTAGGCATTTAAAGGAAAAGGGTTTAATTTGAAATCAAAAAGGGTTATTTTGAAGTGAAAATTTGTAGCAATCTCTATTAGGTTAAGCTATGTTATGACTTGAGTAAAAAGATTTTGTTTTGATTAAAATCAATTAGGTTTCGGGAAATTCTTAGTATTTTTTATGTGCTTTATTATTCTTATCTTAGGAATCTTAGTATTCTTTATGGCCTTTATGGTGAATGTGAAATATATATATATTTTAAATATTTATTAGGATTATATGGGTGAGTGACGCTTTGAAACTGATTGTAATGCTATTCTTTAAATCTTTAAATAAATAAATAAAAACTCTTAAAGTATCTATAATTGTTTTTGTATAAATTTACATCATACGTTATTTAAATCAAAACCTATCCCGTTATAATAAAGTAATATTTTCCCATTCTGTCATTATTCTTTTTCGCATGCCATTAAGTTTGAGCAGCCGTCACATGTTAAACAGGCGTCTATGACACATTTCACGCATGAAATGTATAAAACACATCAATGTTAAAATATTTCTGAAACTGACAGATGTAAACCACGTCAATTTTGATTATTATTCGCGTCGTGATGTCCAAATGAAAATTGAAGGAAAATGTACGCAGAGGAAAAGGTTCAGACTATAATCGTGCTATTTTGACTGTGTAATATTTAATGGATAATAAAGCTGAGACACCTTCCTTATCTTTCATTTATCGCCAAAGACACGACTCTGATAGCGCTGGAAAGGGTAAAGCTTGCGCAAAGTTTTAATGGCTGCTATAAAGCATTCCTTTATCGTCTGGATTCCACACACTTGACGAGTTTGCCTATCTTTGTTTACAAACTGTCATTAGCCGACGACTTCCTAATAAAGCCAGGGTGCAGAAGAAATAATGGTATTCTCTATCCTTTGCTCAACGGGAATCTAAAAAATGATATTGGAAATTGTTTTTTCTTTAATTATTCCGCCTAATAAGGATATGAGTGTATATCTGCATGATGCATGAGAAGTGTAACAACAAATAAACGAGTTAATGTCGAAATTTTGCGAGTTCCGAAATTTTCATCGGCGTAGATTGTTCGGCGTTCGGCTTGATATCATATGGCTTGTGTTTGGTTTGTATATGTCAGAGCCATTCAATGTTACTGTGGTAATTATTCCGCTAATCTTTTTAATTAACGCTATGTTGCGTCCTAGCAACACCACACGGTGGCATCCCGGAAATGCATCACGGACCTCGCTTCCCCCGGGCAACGTTTCGAACATGTTCCTGCGTTACTTCCCCATGACAACTCTGGAGACTCGCCTCTCATCCTTTTTATAGCAACCATAATCGACACCGAACTTGTTTATTATCATCGTAACATACCAGCCGAACAACAGCCGCGGAGGTTGTTCGCAGACACCGCCAAAGCATCCCCGACTTGAGACCGCAGACTAGCATGCTAGCTTGAAGCCCCCAGCGGGCCTCGAGGATCGTATGGGAGGGTACCTCTCTGGACACTAAACCTCCACGAGTGCTGTTACTGCCAGAGGTCGCCAACTAGAGGGTACCAGGAGCCACACGGGTCACGTAAAGGCTCGCCATGGTCCGAGTCACGAATCCTTCTTCCACGTTTTCGAAACCTTTACAATTGGTGACCTCACGACGTGATCGACTCGGATCTGAAATGTCAAACACCGTTTCTCTTATCATTTTTACCGTGTGTGAAATAACCGCACTCTTTTTTGTGTTGACGTTCCAAAGGTTCGCCGACGTACTAAAGGTTCGCAGAGACCTTCTTCCACGTTTTCCAAACATTTACATTACTATGCTAGAAGAGATTAACCGTTAACTTATAAAATCATAACAAATTGATTTTTACTGCAATACATATGTTTATAAATAAAGGGAAACTTTTTACCAAAAACCAAGACCGCTTGGGTCCCCGTAATACAAACACAAAAGAGGAGCTCTCCCGTCTCGAGTGAGGCTAAGGTTCCTTCAGCATCGACTACCATTCGAGAGTCAGGTAAGGTTCATATGCTCAGCGAGTGAGTGGCTCGTAGCCATGGGGCGGATTTATCCCTTCTTAGCGCAGCTGGCGCGTGCATTGGGGCCTCCAAAATCAGGGGGCCTAGGAGTTCAGCTCGCAAAATTAAAAAAACTTACACTTACCTTAAAATTTACAATAGATTCGTCAACCGCTATTTCTCTTCTTGGAAATAGGTGTTCTTTAAATTTTTCGTCTAAATGCTTCATGTAAAAATCAACTTTATTTATTCTATTTTAAAGACTAGTCTCCTCGCGATTGATATCTTGGTTGTTATGTAAATGTAACATCCGAAAGATTTGTAATAAACGTTCTCTTTTAGAGATCGTTCTAAAAAATGACGAATGCGCCACAAATGCAGTCGAAAAAAATCTTGCAGGTCTGGACGAGGTCTAACTCCCATATTTAAAATCACACTCAAAAATGCTTTTAATTCCGTATTATTTATATCTTTCCATGACTTCTCAATCGAATTTTTGCTAGGATTGATTTTGCCTATTTTATTGTTTGCATACAAATTCGTTTCATAAACTATTTTACTAATCAATTGTTTTTTTACATTTGTGAAATAATTAAAGAGAAATAATCAGTAGGTTCAAACAGTGATTCGTAGGGCTATTTACTTGCTTTTATTCTATCAACGATAGTAAGTGAGTATATTTTGTGAAAATTATTAGACAAGAATTACCAATTTTTTTGATGTCGTGGATTTAACAAATGTTGAATTCTCTTCAGCGTCCAGACATCCTTCATTATACATATTTCCTAATCATAATAATATAAATAAATTATAATCATATTTTCTAATCATAGTCAAAAGTATCATTGAACTTGAAAACAAAACTTTCATTATTTTTATTATTTTCCATAGTTTATTTTTTAATTATAAACACTATTTCGCTGATTTTACAGTTTTACTATTTTTATTAAATAATTATAAATGAACGGAATTTTAAAAAAATAGTTCCATAATACAAAAATCAGGGTCACAGTACCGAAGGCGGAGCTTCGGACACCCTTTCCGATATGAAGAAACCGACTGACAGTTCCAAAAATATTGGTATATGAAATATATCGATAAATGCACATATATTTCTGAGAATTTATTACGCGTAACTATAAATATAAATAAAAAAAATGGTGGGTTATTCCACATGTTGCAACCCTTTTCTATATTTAGAATCAATAATACTTTGTAAAATTTACCTGCGCCCTATTGAAATCGACGCGCAAACTTATTCCGTCTTTGGGACATAACTGCTGGCCTTCAGAGTGAAAAAGGTTAATGTTTCAATGTTTTTTTCTAATTAATAGAGGGTAGGAAATGGCGCTAATGCAAGTTCTGGATATCCGCGCCCGACACTGTCGGCGTGCCACTGTCTCCAAGAATGAAAAACATGCGCATATAATGCACATTATAGTATGTAAAGGTATTGAAACCATTTAAAGGGGAGGGGGCCTCTCAAGTCCTCAATCCACCACTGCTCGTGGCTGGTAAATGACATATATGTATCTATATTGTCTATGGTTTTAGTTACATATTCCCATAAATGATATAATGTATGTTTAAATTTTTCTAATGTTTATTTTTTATCATGCATTTAATTAAATACATGTTTGCGTATTATAAAGTTATTTTACGTATTTTATTTCTGCACTCAGCAATGTTGCCGGCTATTAGCATAGTTGATTGTCTATGGTCACAGAAGCGCGTGTCTCGATATCTAACGTCGGTATTGCAGATTCCTATTTGTCCCACCTGAAAAAGGCGGTTATTAACTGTTTCCGGTTTTTGAATGTTATATTGTTATTTTACATACAATTAACATTCAATAAGTATGTATTACGCTTTTAAAAATATAATTGTATTTTTAGGACTAAAATCTGTAACAAAAATTGACATTTTGTACGTAAGCTTGTTAGAAGAGAGTGTCGGCGGCCATCTTGTCGAACGCGGCAGTAGCGGTTGGGTTGCGCTCCTGTTCGCGCGTCACCTCCTCGTCATGTCTGGAATCGCTAGCGCGCGGCTTGCGGAGGAGCGCAAGGCCTGGCGGCGAGACCATCCCTTCGTGAGTACTGTGCTCCATTCCGTGTCGCCTTTGCCGCTATTGTCAATTGTTGTTGCTTTTCCCGCACAATTCTTCAACAAATGACAAGACAACTGCCGCCATTATCCACATTTAACATCCATACAAATCTGAAGCGATCCTTTATATCAGATGAACCCTGAAGTAATTCTGGTCATAAATGTCATGTCTCATTCGGTGTCAATATATATGATATAGAACACTGTGGAGGCTTGTCACAACAATGAGCTAATTACATGAGATTATCTAACCTCAAAAACATTATATCCAATGCATTCCATGAAAAATATTAAAGTGACCTTCAACTACTCATTAATGACAAATAACCCTTTAAACACCTTAAGTATATTAAAGCCAATCGCTAGAGTTAAATATGTCGATATAATTAAACACCATAAAGGAGTTTGACAGTTAAATTATATTAATAACAATTTATCTAGTTCAAGGTGCATGATTTGCTGATCGACTAATCAATTATTGCCAATCTCCGTTCAATTGGCAAGAGCCAGTTAATTCAAATCTAATTAACTAATTTTATATAAACATTTATTTTTCAGGGCTTTGTAGCCAGACCAATGAAAAACCCGGATGGTACATTAAATCTGATGACTTGGGAATGCGCAATACCTGGGAAGAAATCGGTATGTATTTGATTTTGGTGATAGAAAAAGCTGCCTGCGTTAATGTATAGGTAGAGGCAGAAAACATGTGGTTGTTTTTAACTAAAACTCGTTGCCGTCGTTACTTAGATGGGTGATATCCAGGGAAAACTGTGAATCTATTCAAGTTTTTAGTGTGAGACTCACCTCAGTTAAAATAAAAATTCTTGAAATATGCACAGTAAAGATATAATAACAATGTATATAAGTTTATACAAATGTGTACCTTTTTTTTAATTTTGTAGTTATTTTTTTGTGTTTAAAATAAATAATTACACGAGGCAGACATTTTTTATTTCTACCTTATATTGTATAAATGTGTTTTTGCAATAGATTGTATTTATTTTTACCAATGTTTTAAGAACTTTACGAATTATAACGCCGGTAAAAAGAAATGTATTATTTGTTGTATTTAAAAATGATATAAATAGATAGAGATCTATATATTTTTGCTTACCGCTGTGTAAATTCAAAGAATTGATGATTTTTTTTTAATAAAAATTATATTAATCATCATCTTATTATAATTTGATTCAAATTGTAATTGTTTAATAAACATTATACAGATAAATACTCTGCCGTCCGAGAGAATACATATTTAGTCATTCAGCTTGGTTGAATCTGGTGTTGTAAATATTCTAAAAAACAAATCTTTATTGCTATTTATCTGTTTCAGACCCCATGGGAAAGCGGTTTATATAAATTAAGAATGATATTTAAAGATGATTATCCATCGAGTCCTCCAAAATGCAAATTCGAACCTCCTCTATTTCACCCTAACGTATATCCGTCGGGCACCGTATGCCTTTCGCTTCTAGATGAAGAAAAGGATTGGCGTCCGGCCATCACAATTAAACAAATTTTACTCGGAATACAAGATTTATTAAATGAACCTAATGTAAAAGATCCAGCGCAAGCGGAAGCATACACAATATATTGGTAAGTGTCCGTAGTGGTAAACAGACTCGAATTTAAATACGAAAAGCGTTAGTCTAAATTGTGTTTATTATTTTTTCTTATTACAGTCAGAATAGGTTGGAATATGACAAACGAGTACGAGCCCAAGCTAGAGCGATGGCCGCCGCAGAATAATCAATACGATACATATACTTTAATGTCACTTATTATATTCAAAATTGTCATCACAATTGCCACACTATTAACTGTCCGGTGAAACCTTATATAGAAATTGATTATTATTACTAATGATTGGTATCCTGAAATAAATCATTTGCAAAGACTGGTAAAAAGAGGTAATTGATCAAAAAATTGTATAGCGATGCTATATTATTTTTTTAATTTTCCATTGGAAAGTAGAACATCTATGAAAGATTGATTTGTTTTTATAACATCCACTTAGTAAACGTACAAAAATCATTAAAATATATTGTATGATGCTAAGCTTCATAAATAAATTTTCATCATCACTCATTATTCTTTTATTTTCTAAATTATCAACACGTTAACGGCGGGAGACACGGATTCCGCGTCTACGGTTTTTTTGTGTACGGACGGGAGACGCGAGTTGACCGTAAGTCGATTGTTCGTTGATGGGCTGTAACGTTTTGTTTTTTAAATATTTTCTTATCGATTGGGTACTTAATGATAGTAACGACACAAAAAATATGTTTTGATACCTTGAGGGTATATTCGAGAAGCGCGGCAGGGACGAATAAAATCTTCCGAAATACAGCTCTTTACAAGACGGATGTGTTTGGAAACATTCGGAACTATTGATGTTGTCCATAAATGGTTTATGACCTGTCCCGGTCACCCAATCGCTAATGACAGGATATTTTTAAAAATACCAAGCTACAGCTTTGAATATTCTACTTTTGCATTTACTGTTCAGTAAGTGTTAAAGTTAACGAAGTTCTCGGCTCAATATTTTAATTAATTAAAAAATTATATCGTTTTTATAAATTTCCGGGAATCATCTCCAGAGCAAGATTCATTACCCCGTCGTTAATGTGTTAACTTTCAACGAATAAATGTTTAAAATTATATTTGACCAATTCAATATGTTTGCATTATGGGCATTTTGTATTTATCTTTACATATCTTGAACATTTTTGTATTAAATATATTTTTTTATCATCGCACATGCTCCAACTAATATGGAATTTCACGCTCAACTGTGTTTAACTCGAGTAATCATATTAAAAATATTTTTTTGTTATTATTTCATTTGTAGCTTTTTTTTCGCTGCTGAAAAATAATTATTTTCATTTCTTAACACTCCCGGAAACATGAGTTTTGGTATTCTTATAATAAATAATTTAAATGTGCATAATCCTCGCCATCTCCAATCGTTTTATTCAATTAATTTAATTGAATAGAATATTGCATGTGTAGATGTTTATTTTTAATTTATCCATGCTTCCGTGGATGACTTTAAAATAATTCTAATAAGTTTTGAATTATGTATGATCGAGCAAAAGAATTTTTATGATCAAATGAAAGATCATTTGATTTTTGTAAAATTAATTAGCTTACGGAAAATGAATCGTGATTATGTCTTGTAAATGGAGGATGTGAATGAATAGTTACTCATTAGTGAAATGCGTTATCTGATCACGTGAAACATCCGATTTAGTATTTTTGTTAGTTATCTTTGGTGAAAATGAGTATACGATCTAGATGTGTATGTATAACAATCACGTTTATAATAAAAAAATCTTTATTTTAATCATTTGCATAAAAGTTGTATCATAATACATAGTGTTGAGGAAGATGTAGCATTAACTGTGTTTCATATCGTCACTGAAACGTTTAGAAAAATTCTGATAAATTATTCAAGTAATATAAATTGTCATTAGAATTCATTCGACGATGCCCATTCCAATTCTTTTTTTCGTCATGTCGAAATGTTTATATCGAGTTGAAATAAATAAATCATGAATTTATTCTACTCATTGATAAACAGAAACATTGGTCTTATGTTTCGTTTTTATTCAAACAGGAATTAAGTCTCATAAAATTAGTTTAGATGTTTAATTTTTTATGGGATTAATTGGTACTATATAATTTTGAATGCTGCATTATATTTCATAGCGTTTAACTATCCAACGTTTGTCATTAAAGCTTACTGCGTATTATGATTAGACAAGTTTAATGCACACTTGAAATATATTAATTGTATCTCATTCGTGAATGGTGAAGATAAATTCGATAAACCGTTAATTGATTTCTATTAATTTTAATTTATGATTCTCTTGTGTTATGGATCTTGTCGGGATTGTAATTTATAATCTATAATATAAGTCATTTTAATTTTTAAATTTGATATGTCTAAAATTTAAGTAAAATGTAATCATTTAAGATTTCTAATAAAATTGAGGTGAAACATATTTCTTTCTGTTATGTTCCTATCAGTGGTATAATCCAATTTTCCATAATATATAGTCCATTTTTAGTTTCAATATATGAGTCTTATTGTAAATCCACTTCCACAATCCAATCGAAATAAAATAATAAGAGCATCAACAATTTAAAATAATGTTAATCCCATATTTAGATTACTAATACCGGTGTTACATCAATTTTCTAACTACTCATAAGATTTGTCTACTTAAAATTAAATTTTACGGAGAAAAAATGTTTTAAATGATAACACTTATATGTGATGTAGGCAGATGTCATTGACGGTTAGTTGAATTGAAAAAAAAATGTAATATTCATTGTTTCGTAATGTAATTTAATTGCATTCCAGTTATTTATTATTTTTTATATTTTCTTTATGTCGTAAATGGTGAATATCAATTGTTTTCTGAATATTTATATCCACTAAAACATTTTTGTGTTGGGTTTTTATTATACAAAACATGAAAATGTTTTCAAAGTATTAATAGCTGAAACTTAACTGTAAAATTTCAATCTTATCAGCTGATATTTGCTTGAGATGTGTGTATTTAAACTTAATATCTTCAATAATTTTTATCTAGGGACTGTTTTTTCTTTAAAATTACTTCACTACATGTCGTGTTAATCTTTTAATTATAAAATTATTTCCAAAATTTGTACAAATCAATACATATTATCAATTTTGTACAATGAATTGTTTTGAAATTACAGTGTACTTCCAAATACCAGGGCTAAACGGTGGCTCGAAAACAACCACATCGTCCGAACGGGGTCTCTCAGAGATCCCAAGCATTTCAAGTCAAGATATTGATGAATCCTTCATCAATAAATTTACCTTTTTTTAAAATGTAAATTCTAAGAATAAAAACAGTTATTCACGCTTCATAATTTGATTGATATTTTGAATTTTTTAACTTTTTAATATAATGCGTTAATGACGACACTCTCGGCGACGTCTTGCCTCAGACTGAGCTCTCGCAGCACGTGTCACTTGCACTCAGCGCATGTACCGATACGAGCGAGAAAAAACTGCAGACAATAAAAGAACAATGATTCTTTATAATATTTATTCTTTAGACTTTTTTAGGCAAATACAAAAAGTTTGTGATATGTAGGATTATGTAGGTTTAAAATATTAATTTCTGAAGTACAATTTTATTTTAACATGGTTAATATTTATTTAAAAAAACCTGATTTTGGTTTGATTACAAGTATGATTTTCTAATATCAGTTGGAGTTTTTCTAAGAGCTATTATATCCTTATTAGTTGATGTAACCCAATAAAGCGCCAATAATAATCAGTGCTGTGTTGTGACAAATACGATTGATAATTTCCGCGTCTTTACTTGCATCGCCATTCTCTTATTCTCTTGGTTGAGGTTTGAAGTAATATCGCCATCACTTATATATTGAAAACCAAGAATACCATAACAACTCGTTTTTTATGAACATTTGTAAAGCCCTTGTAATTTTGCCATTTGCTCACATATTTCAAATATTCACTTGTTTTGTGCTCGTTGGAATTCAAAAATAATCTTTGTACATCTGGTAATATTAACCAACGCGTGTTACTGACTTTATTTTATATCAAGGTTGGATTAATCTATTGCACCCAGTATCATCGTTTTATTTGTTAGAAAAGGGTGTTAACTTAGCCGTGCCGATGGATATCGCATTTAATCAAGTCCCCATTAAAGAGGGTTTTAAGAAGGCCGCCAGTACTTGTTAAATTAAAGATGTGATTTCAGGTGGTAAAATTTTTTCAAGCATAAGGCCTTCATCTGTTTTCAATATGCTTTTATTTGGATGAGAAGGAATATTATCTTTTAACAGCACTGCTTTCTGTGGCAACCAACCTCTTACTTTTCAAAAAATCTCTCAGTTCTGGAAATTATTTATTTTTATTATGCCCATTTCTGGCTGATAATCAACAGGAAGATTACTTATTTCTGTTCTTTTAAATGTTATTGACTTTTTAGCTTTTCTAATCACTAAAAGTTTGTTAAAATATTAATTAAATCCATGCTCGGATAATCAAGAGTATTCTGTACTTATTTATTTGTTTTTATTTTATTTTTATTACAATGGATGGATGGTATAACAGAAAGAATTCAAAGCGTCATTCACCCATGTAAAGATTTGATTTCAAAGATGCAAGGGGAATGAGTCTCTCACGCTAATATTCCCCCCAGTGTCAAACCACGACACTGGTTAATTTTAGTAATATTTCAGTTGGATTGAAATTGATATTATTTGTTTTATAATTATTTATTGAACGAAGGATAGATGTCATTAAATTAATTAATTCTAAGGCTCCAAACTATCTACATAAATATTTTTATAAAACATACGGAAGTATGTCTTCTACTTACATACCCCTTGGCGAGTGTTATAAAAATTTTCCTAAATTCATAGTTTTTGTTGGATACTTATAAATCAATATGAAATATACCGGAATAGTGTTCAAACTTACATTTATGTACTACTCTCTAATTTCGTTTAATTACTGATTCTGTGCTATTGAAATGCTCCAATAATAGTACAAATTTGATGATTCATTACAAGTCTGAGTTTGGCCAGAAAGACTTGAGAGATTCCATCAATTGTCGATGTTATTTTTTTTACACCGATGAAACTGTTAAAATCATTAGATACTGGTGAATATTTATTTAAATAAAAGACTGCATTTTGAGATTTGTATTCCCATTTTTTACTAAAAAAAATATCCATACAAATTTGGCACATTTACAAAGACCAATATAGCGATTTCACTTACATATAAATGAACAATAAATTCATCAATAGGCACAAAGTTTTAATACATGATATGACTCAAAAATTATTTCAAATAAAATATTTCACATGTGTAAATTGAATTGAATATGAATGTGTAATTATTAGATTAATCTAAAATTCTAATTAGCAATATACGTTGATGTATTTTTATTTGATGAAATTATTTTATTAGTAATTATATCTTGCATACATGAATCAATATCGTTAATACTTATTAAATTAATATACTTTACTTAATGTATACCTAAAAGACTTTTTAATTGTATACACATATAACAAATATATTATGGCCATTATTATAAACAATATATTATTTTAAACATTGTTATAGCTTTGTAAGCTTTCATATTCATATTTATGTACGATGCCAATTTTTATAAACCCTGATAATAGTAGCTTCATGTTTTTAAACTACTATGATATGCGGAGCACTATAATGAGACATCATAAATTTTTATTTCGATGATATATATATGTATATATAACTTTTTGTTATTAAATTAAATTATAAAAAATTAATACATGTATAAAATCACTGGTAAGTTGGTTTTGTTCGGTTCACTATATCAATTACAATGTGTTGAAAAATATTATTTGAATAATTTACTTTCTATAGTCTCGTACTTCGATAACGACTCCGTTGCTGCCGCGTCTCTCGTTTATGGATTGGCCGCTGCCTCTTCGGTGATAATCAAACCCGTTTATTCTTCCTCCGTTCTCAATATATTTGATATTCGACATCGGTTCACCTACGTATCGGCTCTTTGTGACTGTCGTTCTCTCCGACGACTCGATTGTTTCTTTCGTTCGTCCATCTCTCGACGGTATTGTTTTCTTTGAAACGGTCTGCACAGTATTTGTTACACTCGGTCTTCTCGGATCGTCCGATCTAGACGTCGTGCGGAATGTTTCTGAAAAATTATCGCTGTTCGCGCTGCCCCTTCGCACCATATTGTATCCGTTATTATATCCTTCGGAAGATTTAAATTTATCGACACCGTTCATAGGACGGTACGGTGAGCTGGTATCTCTCCGATACGGATCTGCCGATTTATAGTGAACGTCATCACTGAAGTACGATTGTTTTTTTATGCCGTTCTTTAACGGTGTATTGTTATATCCTAACGGTGATTTACTTCTGCCGTTTATTCCGTCGACTTCGTCGTTGTTGTGCAGTGTGTGATACAATTCGGGCGCTTTCTCTAATAATCCTTTCATAAATATTTTTTTCTTATCGTTGACAATACCATTTTCTGGAGCTTTGTGATAACCGTTGGTATAAGACGATTTTTTAGAAAATCTCGATGTGTTTTCTTTTCTCTCCTCGTCTTCTCGTTGGACTGCGTTCGACAAATCTCTTTGACTTCTACTGATGATTGAAACGATGCCGGGACTCTTCAACTGTTCGGGTGTCTCGTCTAAACGACTCAGATGCGGATTCGATTTGTAAATATTAGAATTGTTGAGACGGGTCGGATTTCCGAAATAATTTGATTTAGGCGTATCGTTCAGCGGCTCCATAGCGTGTACGTTGAAACTTTTACTCCTGTTCAATGCCTTGTACGTTCTGGCCGGTTTGATGGGACCCTGGAGTGGGGTACCATTGGTCGGTCTGTTGACACCAATGCTGGATGACGGTGGTGTGACGTTAACTATCGATACGTTTATTGTGCTCGATGATCTTTTGTTATTGGTGAGTCGGTCGTGTTCCCAGTCACGGTTCGGCGGCGGACTCGTTGCCTGATGGTAAGAGGACTTGGTATGAACTTGTTCATCGACTAACTTTCGAGGTAGAGTCTGCGAATTCCTTGAATAATCATCTGTGTATCCATTATTTGTCAGTCTGCTCGTCGATTTGCTAAATCTTCCTAATGTCGTCGTAAAATTCGATCTGAAAATAAAACAATTTATTTATTAATAAATGGAATTTAAATTATTTTATATTTAAAAAATATAAACATTTTATGACCACTTTAAAATATAATTTTAAATAATATAATTGATATAACCTTCATGTATTTTTTATATTACAAAATTCTTGAATGTGTTATCTAATTAATTAAGTTGATCATGTTTATTAAGTATCTGTTTATTTTGAATATTAAATATGCAAATTTAATTTTGCATTTTTAATGAAAACGACAAAATGGACTGCAATAATTATATTCAATGAATATTTAATAACCAAAAGCAATCCTCGTCTCAATACATATTATCATGGTGTATAATAAATTGCTCCATATGTTTTTTTTGTGCTGATCTCACCGTTCCTTTTTTGATGCGAACAATTAATGTGCTATTGAATAATTACACTTCGTCCACAATAATTTATAATTACATATTAAGTCGTATAAAATATTCGGTGTCTGATTAAATTTTAAAAATAAACGTGGCATTGGACATGATTTATACACCGATCCTTAATCAAATGTTAAAATACCACGATGACCATTGCGTTCGTCGGTAATGTAACATTTTTACCATATCTCTGGTATGATTCATGTTGTCGAATCATGGTCATTCGTCATAGAGACTTGCATGGAATCGATACACTTGCTTGCATCTGTGACACCGACATGCCTTATGTAACAAATCGAGATTGTCTCTCTGAAACTGCAATATGGTGACTCATGACATTGCATATTCAATTACGAGAACATATTCGTATGCACTTGATTGATCTGTATGATATACTATAACTGGTAGTGCTTTTAAATAGTAGAAATTATTCATATTTTTTTCAAAACTATAATATTTACTCAACATTTTTATTTTAAATGGGATTTTGAACATCTATATACAGTGGAACCGCGTTTTTACGTGCCCGGAATTCACGTTTTCCCGCTATTTGCCCACAATTTATACAGTACCGTTTCATTTTAGTACATTAGATACCCAATTTTATATTTTGATTTACCTCAATTTAATAATTAATTAATTAAAATGAATATATAAAATCGTCAAATAAACAGTAATGAAATAGAAGATATTACGGAGAACAATGCCATTGGTGGCTAAGAACTAATTTCTGATGAACCCTTGCTATGTGGATCTTGACTTTAATGGGATGAGAACTGAAGTTATGGTAATCGACGATATGGTATACATTACGACAGTCATATTCGCGGAAACGCGGTAATATAAAAAAAAAAAAAAAACAAAAATGAGCTTTTTGTAAAAACGTAAAAATATGTACCGATTTGCATGATTTTGTAAATAAAATAATTGTTTTTTGCATTATTTACAGCCACCCATCTACGTAGTCTATGTAAAAACGGGGTTTCACTGTATAGGCCACTAGAATGGCTTGTAGGTAACATGCATATTATTTCTGTATTGTAAGTTAACCCATTTACATCCCCTCCCAGTGTCATGGTTTGACACTGGGGGGAATGTAAGTGCGACAGGCGCATTCTCCTTGCATCCTTGGAATCTTTAAATGAATGGCGCTTTGGAATCTTTCTATTAAACCATCCTACGTAGTCAAATAAATACATAATAAAAATATGCGTCATGGAGCACTTGAATAAACAATAGTACGTAAGCCGATCAAGGATCAACTATCTCAAGGATAGGTAAACTTTTAAACAGCATGAATTTATCAATAGTAATATATATTTAAAATCTGTTGGAGACACAGAAGGTGTTGTCTGTATTCTTGTGTGTATCCTATGTATGTTACCAATCCATCACGACGGCTCGAAAACAACCGCGTTGTCCGGTGGGGGCGGGTATATTTATAATGAAAAATAGACCCCAAGCATTTCAAATAAAAAAAAATATCGTGACATTTTTTAATAATGGATTGGATCGTTTCAATCGTATGGTTTCACTCGCACTCGGCACATCGTACCGGATGCGAGCGAGAAAAAATATCGCGCTCGTCACAACAGAAACGAATATTTTTCTTTTTATTTTTTTCGCAATTGCAGTCAATAAATGACAATGATTATTTATAATATGTATTCTTTAGACTTTTTTAGACAAACATAAAAAAGTTTGTTACATATAGGATTTATAACTATTCGAGACTTGCAGTCCCAAATAGACCCCATCGGCAAGGGCTAGGTTATTAATTTTATTATTTTAATTCAGAATACGTGCACACAGCGTCGCGACAATCACAAATCTCGAACTAGTGAAAAGGTATTTTTGATTGTGTTTAATTTTCTCACAGTTATATTGATATTAATTATTATAAATGTTTAAAAACGTTATCTCACATTGACTCACGTGCATAATTTGATTTATGAAAGTCCCAGAAGTAAAAGTTGTTGACTCGAAGTGGCACGAGAAATGCCTGCGATGCTCGAGGGGCATTACAACTTTGAAAAAATGGCGTGATGATTAAAAAATGTTAAATTTCATAACGGGTCGTGTTAATTCGTGGATGGGTTCGCCAACTTGCCATTGAAAAATGCGACGGCGACTTTGAAAGTTTAAGCAATGAATGTGGGGCGTACGCTCGTATCGATAAGTATTTAGAAAATATTTTAGGTGTGTCCACACAAAGAAATTCGCTCGATCTCAGCTTTTTCCATTTTTTTTTTCATTGTATATAAGCCGCGGTGAATTAACTAAGGCCAGCCTAATGTATATTTCGATTTTGACAAGTATAATTACACGTTTTCTTCAATTTCACAAATCGATTGAATGATACGCCGAATATGTGGAGCATCCAATACGAATCACAATATTGTTATTTTCTCCTCATTACATTAATGCCGGAAGTGATTCTGGCGTCGAATCTGTTTATTTTTTTTTTGCACTTGCCGCACGAAATACGGCCATAACTCACGGGGGAAACTCTAATCCGTGTGGGAAAAAAATCTGGCAAAATGCTTGTGTTGACTATAAATTGCTTGCTTTTAAAACCAGTTTTAAAATTCTATGTAAAAGTGCATTTTGTCATGTCTGATTCGCGGAATGTACAAGTGAGTAGACGGACATATTTGTTAGCGAGGCGTCTGCAGGAACGTGCCTATCGATTTGGTACTCTCGATGAATGATAACTACCAGATTCTAAACATTATATATTATATCTAATTTATTTAATATAATCTGCTATTTACAGAGGTGGTCGATCAACGAAAATTTCGATTTGGATTCGTCATAAGATATCAAGCTAAAGCAAATTTTCAACTATTACAATTATTTTTCATTCTTATATTTTTGTTTTTCTCAGCACGAAACCCTCAAAATCTAGAAAATTTTAATTCTTATGCAATTATCTCACAATTTCATGAACTACATATATTCAAAATTTTCCCAATATGCAAGGCATCGGATGGTTTAGTTAATTTTTATGGTTCTTCCGTTTTACCGCTGTTTTCTCGGAACTCATTACAAAGATACTATTGTTGAATATATGAACAATAACATTTCTGAGAAAAATGAATAAAGGAGAATGCTTAACATAGGCTTAGTGATAATCCTAGTGATTCAGAGTCAAGGAGAGCCTACTAGGAAGTGATGATACATTATAGTAATACAAATTTATTTAATAAATGTATCAAGACTCAAATTTACAAATAACAGATCTACCGGAAAGTTATGTCAAGATCAGGCTAGAACAAAATCCTGTTTTGACAACATCTGAGATTGCAGAAAGGTTTGATTCAGCTCAACAAACTATTTCGGACCATATTCAGAAACTAGGATTGGTGTGGAAATATTCGAGATGGTTATCACATGTGTTAAGTAATAAGAATTTGAATGATCTTGTCATCAAATGCAGATCTCTGCTAGCACGAAACAAAATCGAACCCTTCTTGGACCAGTTGATAACTGGGGATGAAAATTGGATTACCTATGAAAACATCGTAAGAAGAAGAGCATATTGTGAATCCGGACAACCTGCCACATCCACTTCTAAACCGAAGTTGAGCTTGAATAAAATAATGTTGTGTATGTGGTGGGACATTCGAGGACCAATACATTTCGAGCTGCTGAAATCGAACGAAAAGCTAAATTCGGAGAGGTACTTTCAGCAATTGAATAATTTAAAAACAGCACTCCAAGAAAAGAGGCCGGCGATGTTCAATAGGAAGGACATCATACTGCTTCATGACAGTGCTAGGCCACATAATGCTTTGGGGACTCGTCAGAAACTCAAAACGGAGCTAGGCTAGGAAAGCACTGATTCAATTCTTCGCCTCTAAGGATAAGGCACTTTTTAAAAATGGTATATACAAATTGCCATCACGCTGGCAAGAAGTCATAAGTAATGATGGAAATTATATTATTCAACAAAGTTTATTCAAGATATGAAAAATGTATTATTTTGTTTTATCCTAAAAACGGACAGAACTTCCCGGTAGACCCAATATGTGATATTAAAATATTCGTCGCGATTCGTTATTTTATTAAATATGAATGTATTAATATTGTCGACCCATCCCAATTATCTTTTTATGCAATATCCATAATTGATCAAAACATGTTATAGAGAAATTTATTTTATAGATGATGTCAACGATTATTGGGACATCATCCATTTAGTATATTCCATAAATAGTGATGTCTTTGAACAGTTCGCATAGATCGAGAATCTTAGAAATACAGAGTTTCCACGATTACAAAGGAAACAGAGCTGGATTTAACTTCAAATTAAAGTTTGTTTAACCTAGCCGTGCCGATGGGGTTTATTTGGGACCCCGAGATTTTGATATTCCTCGAATAACTCTTTTAACCGATCCATCACAACGGCCCGAAACCAACACCGCTAGCTGAAAGACTATATTTTGTATGAAAATAGACCCCATAAATTTCAAGTCATGAATTAATAAATTCCTTGACCTTGACATTTTGAAAAAAATGATTATTCTATGAATAAAAATTGTTATCCATCATATACATTAGTAGAAAAATTCAAAATATCGATCTAATTTTTTTTTTCTAATAATTAATGCGACGCGAATGTTACGTGCGCAGAGAGCGACGGCCCACCACGACTGAAGCTCGCTCCGGGATCGGGACATGTTGTTTCTACACTGGCATAGCACGATATTTTTTCTCGCTCGGATTTGCACACGCGCAATGTTTTTTCTCGTTCATATCCGGTGCGGAGCGATACAAATCCGTGCCATTGTAAAACAATATTGTTGCTGCAACTTTTTTCGCAATTGTGGACAATAAAGGACAATGATTATTTATTCTTTAGACATTTTTAGACAAATACAAAAAGTTTGGGTCATGTAGGATTTATATTAACCTAGCCGTGTCGATGAGGTATATTCGGGATCCCAAAGTTTTGATTTTATTCGTATAACTCTTTTAATATTATAAATTGCGGGAAAAAAAAACAATAATATTTACTTCTCTTGCTATGGGCGCGATGTTTTTTCTTGTTCTCATCCGGTACAATGTACCCAAGTGCAAGCGAAACGTACTGTAGTTGGAGCTGTACTTGTAACTGAGCGAAACGGTAATCAGCGGCGTGTCCTCAGTCTACGGTGGGACAACGCTGAGTGTGCTTGGCGTTTACGCGTCATATTGATTATTGAAAATATCCAAAGTATGGACCAAATTATGAAGCATATCATGAATAGCTATTTTTATTCTTAGAATTGACATGCTTGGGATCGTCATGATATTTAATATTTTAAATTTCGAGCCCTGAAATTGATGCAATGATAATATTTGCATGCATACTTTTTAACCACTGTGTATACAACTGCTGCAGTACATATAATATGTATGAATTAAAATATATTAAGGATGTTAATGTAATGCAATATTGCATCTTTGAAAACCACGTATGTACATATCCTAATTTGCATTATATTAATGTTATTTTTTTATTGCTGCCAAAATATTTTCCGATGGTTATGGCCATATATTGAATGAGTTGATTGGTTCATTTAAAATTTAAATTGAAAATAAATTGAGCGCAGAAACATGTGACAAAATTACTATTTTTAAATGACTTTGCGATCAAATGTGCTAATAAATAATAACACGATCTTGAACTACTTGCCGCATGCCTATATTTATGTATTTTTATTATTGGATCTAGTAATTAATCATTTTTACGGTATGGTCCTACGATTTTTCATGTTTTTAATGTTAATTTTGCTGATTAACTACATAAGGATTGACTTACGCCGCATAGTCAAGTGGCGGGCCTGAGCCCTCACAGGTCGCCGCAAGGTCTCGCAAGGTCGTCATCGTCGTGATTTATCGTGTTGCATTGTTAAAACGTCGTGAGATAAACGTCTAGTTGTAATTTGCGTAGGTTAGTCCATTATTGAACCGAACCCATAATTACCCATACGATTTTGCATAGATATTTGATATATTTACATACATTGTTCCGCAAATATAAACAGCGATGTTTTAGTGCGAAATAATTTTATAGTTTGAGTCGATCGTGAACGATTAACAGATTATTGTCAGGCTACAAATTTAAAGAGCCTGTTTTTGAATTTTAATATCGTTATTAATGCGAAATTAGCGTTTTTATGAGAATTTTTTAGCCTTGGCCATTGATATGTCGCTGAATGGTGGGGAAAACCGCAATATTTATATTGAGAGAATTGTTTAGTATTTATTATAAGAACGTATTGATTTAAAAGGGGTATATATTTTGCGTATATCATTACGTAAGCGCCAATATCGCACCATAGCGATTTTACGATTTGCATATACATACGGGAAATTCGTTGTTTACCGTGTCAACATTTTTTTGAAACTAAATATTGTCTTTTTGAATGGTGACACACTTTGGTTCAAATTGCAAAATAATACTTTTCAAACACAGACCGCCTATGTATTCTAATTTGATCCGAATCATATGAATCGACATCTCATTTCCTAAGCAGATTAAGTAATTCGTCCGCGCCCAGATGTCGGAATTCGCAAAACAATGAGCTTACTCAAATATCGGAACTTAATTATTTAGCGTCTTGCATGCAAAAAAGCTTCAGCATACGCGAAATTTGCGTCTCAGATGTCTGCCCACTCCGCCGAGCAGAGTGGGTAGACATGTCTGCCTATCATTATCGTGTATTTATTTAATATTGTCTCCTTAAAACCAGCACACCTTCACCTTGGTCCACCAAATATGGTCGCGTCAATGGTAAAGGAGGGATTACGGCTGATGATTCGAAACTGATCTTGAAGATATCAGGATTCACAACAATCGTTCCAACACTGCAGATATGCGATATCCCGGAAACGCTGTGCAATTACAACCATAAACAATTAACATCGTTTCATATTAATATAATATATACACTCAATTATTTTTTTTCGCAATAGATACGTTCTACCAAAAACCGCGCAAAAGAGTGATAATACTATTCAAACGTATGTGTTTTAATAACTGACGAGACGTCTAAAGTGTTAAAATCGAATGAAGTGTTTTTGTTCGTTTATGTTTAATATAGTTTGGCTGAAAATACTAGTGTTCAGTAACAAATCAACACTAACGAATATCATTAAGAAAAAGATAATGTTGAGAACTTAATTAAAGATACAGAACAACTTAAGAAAACACGGAAGTTCGTCCTTGGTGAATGTAAAAAAAATGCAAGAGACCCCAAGAATTTGAAGTCAAGATATTTTTTTAAAAATAAAAATAGTTATTCATGATATATTTCATAATTTAGTCGATATTTTGGATTTTTTAACTAATCAGTCTGACGCACAAATATCACACGCACTCGGCAATGTCTTTCCGCAGACTGAGCTCTCGGAACACGTGTCACTAGTACGTTAAGCTCGCACTTGGCACATCGTACCGGATGCGAACGAGAAAAAACATCGAGTCTGTGGCAACAGAAGAGAATATTGTTGTTTTTTTTTGCAAATGCAAACAATAAAGGGTAATGATTATTTATAATATTTATTCTTTAGACTTTTTTAGACAAATGCAAAAAGTTTGTGACATGTCGGATTTATATTAAGAGTTATTCGAAAAAAATGAAAAACTTGGTTCCACAATAGATCCCATGGCACGGCTAGGTTAAAGATAATGCCCCGTTTCATCCAAAAGAAACCAAATATCACTCATTGATTCAATCCATTGATCGAGTGATTATTTATTTAATGAACTGACAAACCCCTTTATGAGAAAGATGACAATTCGATTAAATACGATATAAGGAGTAATCCAGCCTTGTACCATTGTGGACAAAATGATTACTAAAGAAATATATAAATAAAATAAGTGACGAAATTTAAATATGGAACAAGTAGAATTTAAGTACGAAATTATCGACATTGGATTCGTAAACCTATTTTTCAATATAGCTATGTGCTTCCATTTTTTTTAACCTTGCCTGTAACTGTAGCAGAATTTAAAAGATTAATTAGTGTACCGAAATGGATTATAAACTATCTATGTTGGACAATGTACCAGGAACAATTAAATGGATTAGCAACACAAAGTTTCTGTAAAATAATTAAATGTAATAATCCAAAAGAATATCCGTTGACTTTATTTTCGTGTCCAATAAAATATTAGTTGGCCCATATCTCGTATTTTCTTACGTGCATACGTATATAAATAATTTGTTTTTGGGAATCGCGCTACAATAATTGATTTGTGTAAAACTATAGTATTTATTACCTTTAGTGGATCGTGTTATTTTAAAACCGCGTTAAAAAGCGTTGAATGTATTTTTTAAATCATCTTATTTTTTATATAACTTCAATCATGATAATTTATTTATTTATTTATCTTTCATAAGATTCGAGTGCTCACACTTATTTAGCATGATGTCACTGATGATGTGTTTATTGTTATAACTGATAAATCAAACGAATACAGTAAAGCTTACAGAAGTCGTTCAATCAATATTATTGGATGAACAAAATATAAATGCCTCGATCATTAATAACAATCTTTCGCAACGATGGCGCTAATTTGACGCGTCCAAAAAAAGCGCAAGCCATAAAACAAAATCGATTGAATTGCAAATTGTATGGCGAAATGTTTGAAAAAATTAACACCTCTCCTACATATTATTTGATTCGCGTGAATAGAAAGAAATCATTCGTCTGTAATTTAGCAAATTTTATGCCGATTACGTGCATACAAATATGAATATTATGACATTTCTAAAATTCCGGATGAATTCAATAATTATGCTCTAGTATTTAACAGAGAAAGTGGCTATTTACGAATGGAGTATTAATTTACATTATCATCATCATCATCATCGTCGTCGACATGAATGCTGTCATTTGTTTGCCAAAATTTACTTTCAAGCCGAGTCGCCGTATAATAGTGGAAGTCATTGTTTTCACATATTGCATCTGGGCCCAATGAATTAATTGCTAATTGTCGCGGTCTCGAATCATTTATTTGTTATGCTATTTTTTCGACTATCATATCCTTCCGTAGCTTTCTCTCGCTCGTTTTTTTATATATATGATACTTGCGCTTTCTAAACGTACGAATACGATTTGTGTATATTGCGATACGTAAACAAACTCGCGAACTCAAAAGCTGTGGGCAGAAAAATACTTTATTCTCCTTCGCGATTAAAAAAAGGAGCATGCAAAACATTTGATTGCGCGTCGTGGGCGTCGAATCGGATACGCCGAATATATTATATCGATTGGCAACAAACATGTAACGCGGAACAATTGACACGGAATGCCTGAAACGCGCTTCGCCATCTACGGTCATATAAATTATGCGAAAAACTGCGTCATGCGCGTGAAATTAACAGATCTTCTGTTTTAGGAACCAGACACACTGCATGCTGGTTTCGGATAAGTTGTTTGCCGCTACGACGCGGTTTGGCAAAACTAGTATTTTCAAAATAAACAATTGAGTTTTACAAACGAGTCTTCCATTCGTATGACACCGATCTAATCCTATTACGTTGTGATGTATTACAATAATTTAAATATACGCCGATTATATTAATAATATTTTTTTTTGTGCGACTTTACCTGTGTTCTTCGGTGCTCGAACTGTTGCCGTTGACGTGCCCATTTGTCTGTTTCCTGGACGTGGAGGGCCTGTGCGGCTTAGCGCCGTCGTACTTGTTCTCGCGGCCGTAGATGCTGCCCCCGAACGGGTCCTCTCCCAGGTAGTACCTCTGCAGGGGTGAGGCCGGAGCTCTTCGGTCCATGTCCGAGCTGGTGGCGGACTGGGTGGCGTGTGCGCGCGAGTGCGACCTCACCGCCGGCGGGTCGCTGTCCACGCTGCCGTACTGCTGGTAGGTGGAGCTGAGGGGCCCCTCCCTTCTCGGCGACGGCGATCTCGAGCACCGCTTCGTTTTCTGCTTGGTCCGCCTCTCTTGGCTCGCCGAACGAATCTTCCCTACCAGTTTCCTGATCGACTGGCCGATGGCGGCCCCCACCGATCGTCGCTCGACCGCCGGCCTAGGCTCGTCTGATGCAAATCTAGTGCGTTGCGTAGCTTTTCTGCTATTCCGCGACACCTGCGGCGACGAGGAGCGCGGCGGCGACCTCGAATCCCGATTTCCTCTAGGCGGAGAGTAATCCGGAGCCGGCTCCTCTTCCCTGTACGACAGATCGTTTCTAGACTGGCTCCGATATCCGCTGTCGTACCTGTTGCTGTCGTCTGAGTTCCTTTGCTTGCGTTCCATGGCGCGTTTCCTCTCCGGAGGCGCGGGACCCCTGTCGTATCTTATATCTTCCTCTTGCGGCGGTCTGTATTGCGGCTGCGCAACCTGCTTGTGAGGAGCCCGATACGGAGAATACGCTCGCTCGGAACTATTGCGTCTGTCCAAGCTTTGGAACGGCGAAGCCCTTTCGGGACTCGTCCGACGATAAGGAGCGTTCACCGTAGACGAGGAGACGTACGCGGAATCGTCCCTCTGCAGAGCTGGAGAGCGCAACGTCCGCGGATGCACCGGAGACGGCGGAGATCTATCCGAGTGGTTGCGCGCCTCTTCCGCTCTCCGCTGAGACCACTCGCTGATGCCTTGATAATATCCCTTTACGCGCGTAGGAGGCGACACAATTTCCGGCTCCGGAGATGGCACAAACACGCGAGACGATGACGTCACTTGAGCCACATACGGCTTCTGGCGCGGAGGACTCTTGGCTTTCGGCTGACTCGTAGGCTGCGACTTGATCGTCACGTTGAAGTAACTAGTGCTCGGACCCTCTTCCAACTCGTCGCCGATAGAGTCCCTCGAGGATCGAGAATCACTTCCGAAATGATTCTCGAGCCACTTGGAAGTTTCCTTCTTGCGCGTTTCCTCTTCCAAGTCGTAATCGATCGGCTTCTTTGTCAAAGCATCTTTTCTTTCGTACAACTCCGCATCTGCGAAAATAAAAATATATTATATCACACGACGCTAAATTACGAGGCGAGACGCGCCATTAAATACAACCTTCTCAGTTCGACGTGAATTTATGACTGATTCCGAAGATTGACTAACGCGAGACGCTACGAATTGTTTGCTCACAATTTTCAAACTTTGCATTGCAGAGTACAAACACGAGATTGCGTAAATTGAGCGGCTATAAAATATTCAAATTTATTTTTTTCCGCCAAATATGTCCGCGCGACCGTCCAAAATTGAGCAATTACGCGAGATAATCGACAAGGTTTGAATATAATTTAGGATCGTTATCAAAATTAATCCGACCGGTGACATTTGCCATCGTCGCAAAAGCAGTAGGATGCGGTCAGCTCCGGTCCGATTGGCAAGCCCTAAAATGTCGAACGGTACGTGGGCTTGGACGTGTGTTTCTGAACAAACAAATTGATTGCAAACAACAGACGCGACCGGCACCTGTTCAAACGATTTCTATTTTGCATACGGCTTACTCCAATAATTTAATAATGAACCATAGATTAATTAGCATTCCATCTGACGAGATCTATTGTGTCCCCGTGTTGACACACGCTAAAGGAAAATTTATCGAATTATTAAAACGCCCGGAAAAAGACAATATCGATATATCATCCATCAAGGTTGAAATGTGTGCGCGTTTCTAATTTGCGTGATTTATAATATATATCGATAATTATTATTTGTATTGAAAACCCCCGCGAATAATTTAAAATAGTGCAATTTAACATGGACGTGTGGGCTACTGGCATTTAGATTGTCATTGTTAATTTCCATCAGTTTCTGAATAATTCATGGCTTTATTAATTTGCAAATTAATTGTACCTCTCTGCCTCTGCATCAGTGTTTTTTGTCCCTGCCTCCTTTGTCGCCTCACTCTGGCCGAAAGACTGTCCCAATCGTGTGGATCTTCCATATCGGGGTCCCCAAATTTTTCACCTAAAAATAATTAAACAATTAAAAATATGAAATACATGTTTTAAAGATTAGACAACGCACAGGTGTATGTAGTATATTTTGTATTAACTATTTGTCCATAAACTATTAATACAATCGGCAATGTCGAAAACTTCTATACCGACATATATATATATATAATATATCTGCACTTAAGCAGATGTCGCTAGTTCAACTTAAGAATTAACAATTTTATGCATGTATGGATTAATTTATCTATGCAAATATATACACTTTTTAATATAAATTAATGTAAAACTCTTAAACGTTTTATGGATTTATTATTAATTACTAAATAATTAAATTGAATATATATTTTTTTAATAAATATTAAAAACCTTCTTCGGTGTCGGCGTTGTATCTCATCTCTCTGTTCAATCGCACCCCGCCTGCCATATGATCCACGTATTCTTGGTCACGTGTCTGCCTCCACTTTTGTCCGGCCTCCCTGACTACTTCTTGAGAGCCGCTGCTCAATGACTTTCCCTGCAAAAAAAAACGGCAAACGTTTAACAATTAATTTTCGACGCCGATAGAGAATCGTTGGCGCAGTCCACACTTTGCAATTACCCATTGAAGTCACGGCAAAGTTGAAACTAATGAGAGATCCCCAGGGGCGAATCGGTGCCAGTCAGACAGATAAGCGAAATCGGCCACAATGGATATCAAATTGTCGGCCACAATGAGATAACTTGGAATCTATTTGAACGCTCCACGGAATCAATCACACGGGTGATGAAACGGCACAATGGCTTTACTGTTATACGTCACTTCACCCATTCGGAAAAGCGCATGCTGATTAAACGTCTAAATTGAATGGCCATTTGCTTCGTGGGTGTTCTTCAATGGACACCAATCAGATGGATATCGTAACGTATGCGAGGGATATGCACATAAAGTTTACGCCGGTGGACAATCGCCTGGGAAAGGCTGGGAAGAGAAACACGTGGGCTAGAGGCACAATGGGACCCGAGATGCCAATACTACTGAAGTAATCGTTTTACAAGACGTAAAGTGCGGAGATAATGATTTGAAACGATGGATTACGAAAAATAACTAACATCTCGTGTACTCTGTAACTATCGCAATCGATTCATCGACGTCCATCAACAGCGATATTTAGTCTATTGATAAACGACACTATTCATTGAATAATCATTATTCATTATCGTTCATTTATTTGCGATGTTGCATTTATTTTATAATAGTAAGTTATATCAATATAATGAAAGACTTTATATAAATAGCTTTTTATTTCTCGAATTGTTACATCTCGGTATTAATTGGCGCAAATGAACATAATCTTATGTCACAATAGAAATTGGCCAATGAGTAAAAAATTAAAACAATCAACTAACAGCTGCTTTAATACAATAGGACTTGCAGTTTGCTGAGAGTACAAAACATCAATTTCTCACTTATGATCCCAACCTAGAACGGGCTTAAAAATTCCAACGGGACATTCAGATTTGTATGGCTGGATATGAAGAAATGTATAAACAACTTAAGGAATAAAAATCAATAAATGGATAATATTTTAATATCAATATATTATATTTTTTAATAATAAAAAAATGAAAAGAAAAAAAACCTGTTTTAGAACACATTAGACGTATCGTTAGAAATGCTTTTTTCGTAAATAAAATATAAGAATAATATTTGTATAACTTATTTATTGGGTTTTAATTATTACTTTTTACAAGATTTTCTATACCACATTGTTGTTT
This sequence comes from Philopotamus ludificatus, assembly GCA_022495035.1. Classification (NCBI taxonomy): domain Eukaryota; kingdom Metazoa; phylum Arthropoda; class Insecta; order Trichoptera; family Philopotamidae; genus Philopotamus; species Philopotamus ludificatus. The sequence goes on from JAGXCT010036767.1 coordinate 55,713, forward strand.
TTTTTATAACAACAATTTTCATTTACTTTAATAAAGTTTTTGATGAGACGTTTAGATCTAATAGAGTTGAGTGTATTTCGATAAAATCTATATTTACTATTTAGCTTTTGCACTATATTATATATATCACTGTTTTCACAATGCTGTATTCCCTACATATAAAACTGTTTTAGCTGAAATATTATCAGAAATAAAACTACTATATAACGTTAAATAATATAACGTTATAATATTATCAAAAATAAAATTATCCAAGATCTCTTAAATTCTCTCTCAAGACCATTTGATTCGTGATCAATATTTTTGACTCTGGGAAAAGCAAAAAATCTAAGATTCAGTAACTTACATGATTAACCTACAAATTTCTATGGTATTAAATATCATACCAAATCGGGATATTGTTAACCAATCCGTAACGGCGGCTTGAAAATAACCGCGTCGTCCTAATGTCTCTTTATAATGGAAAATAGACCCCAACCATTTCTAGTTAAGATATTGACGTATTCTTCAATCAATATGCTAACTTTTTCTTTAAAAATGGATTATTATAAGAATGAAAATAGTTATTCACAATATGGTTCATAATTTAGTCGATATTATGTATTTTTTAACTAATCAATATGACGCGTAAATGACACGCGCGCTCGGCGATGTCTCGCCGCACACTGAGCTCTTGCAGCACGTGTCACTAGTACGTTTCACTCGCACTTGGCAAAACCTATCGGATGCGAGAGAGAAAAAACATCGTGCCAATGGCAACAGAAGCGAATATTATTGTTTTTTTTTGCAATTGCAGATTTAAGATCAATGATTATTTATAATATTTATTATTTAGACTTTTTTTTTATTATTATTTAAACTTTTAGACAAATGTAAAAAGTTTAGATAAAAAAAATACATTAATTCATATATTAAAAATTTATATATATTTTTCTTTGTTTTCTATAACTTAATTTCAATGTTATAAAATGTTTAGAATCCATATTTTAAAAATCTTTCGGTTTTACATGAAGGAAGGGAACTTTAAAACATTCTGCATTGTGTTCTGAGTCTGCCTTCCTGAAATACCTGTTTTTTGGGGATAAAACCCACTGAAATATTAACTTTCTGATGCTAGAATGCAAATTGGTGTAGTTTAGGAATTTATTTTAATTAAAATATAAAAATTGTGAAGCCATCAAAAATCACTGACAAGCTATATGGGCCAACCTCAGGCAATCAAATACTCATCAATAGAATTACAATAATTAGAATATTTATAATTGCATTAATAAATTAAAAATTGGGTTAATTCTAAAAGGTTATCATTATTCATACATTGAAAAAGTATATATAAATATCTAATATTTTTTATACACAGTAAAACCACGAAATACTGTCATTATAATATTTTCATAAATTATTAAGAATTTTTAAGATGCGAGGGTTATTAGCCTCACATTCGACCCATGGCCTGCCTCATTTAGAACTGCGAGGAAGGTTAACCAACCGAGTACAATTAATATCCTAATTTAGTATCGATTAACTGCATGATTATATGATAGAATTATTGTTATCTACTAGCCATTACACATAAATGACTCTGTACTAAAAAATATTGGTATTATGCATAAAATTGACTTTTGATTATGTATCAAAAAGAAGTTTCTCTATTTTAGGCACGACTCAAGGGTACAGTTTAGGGCTTTTGTCTTATTATCCTTATTTTTTAGAACCTATTAACACAGAGCTAGGGCCGGTTTATTGCTGTACTGAAAAAGGACAATATATTTTTAAAATTCGGATACAATATGAAAGTTAATTTTATCCATATTTGCGATTTATTTAACATCTTAATTATATTATCTGAAGGTAAAATTTTGATTTTTTTGATTAACATATTTCGCCAGATTGCAATTGTTTGAACGTCAATGGCAATCAAAGTTCATTGAACACCGATGATTTCATGCAATGTGTGCAATATAAAATTAACTCACGTTTCCAGCGAGGTGTGCCGACGTCGGACTTGAATTTTATTCCACTGACTCGGACCTTATGATTTTCGAATGCGGGTCACGCGTGTCCGTCCCTGGTCCGATGCTAAGGGACACGCCCGTAAGGAATGCACAGGACGACACTGACCCCGTGACATTGACTAATTCCTCGTACTTCATTTCGATAACTGCCACTTGGCACAACATTTCTCAATCGATGGACTTATCACTATTTGCACATGTCAAAAGCCGAGAGGCGAATAATTTATTATCTGATAAAGCAGAAGTAAAACAGTTAGCGACATCTGTCGATTACATATTTTTCCATGTGAAATTAAATAATACTATCAGAAAAACAGTAAATAATCTTGAATATGATCGCTCCCCTTTAAATTGTGGCGTAACGGACAATGTTTTAAATTTTGAAATTACACAAATATTTCGTTTGTACCGCTATTTTATAAAAATAAATTATTTATTAATACACGATTTAAAATACATATTTCACATCACGTTTCATCAAAGGCATGTTTTTTTCCGAGACCTTTTACCCTGCACGAAATTTTTAATGGTCATCCGGTCAACACATAGCTCCCCATGAAAAATGCGATACTACGCCATAATTCATAGCATCTCTAAAATCTCTGCCGCAGATTTAGACATCGTTTTTTACGATATTAATATTGATTAATTTAAATATACAGTGCTAAAAAAAATCTAAACAACACCCGATTGTGTTTCGAAATATCGTGTGATATCTAAATTGAGATGAATAGATCTTCTGCGTCATTTTACAAGTGTTGGAATGGAATGGTCAGTGGAAGATCTCACATTGGAACCCTAAGGCCGTAACGGCCCATAAAATTTTATGTGATCTCTCATGCAGCCCGACTCTGTATAATTAGATCGACACTGGAGATCTACGTAATTGGCCGGGTGATAAATTAAGTCTGGATCTATGGCGTGCGTACGGTGGACCCGCCGGTGTCCAGCGAGCTTCGACATGTAAAATAAATTTATTTTTGTAACCACCTTCTTCCACCGTCTCATCGATTAGTCAATGTCGAAACGTGATAAAGCCCGACTCCACGGCCGACGCTTTCATCGTGCGCTCAATGATGAAGCTATTCGCGAATCTATCAGCATTTGCATGCGAGATGGATAAGGCAATATAAAAACTTGTGACATTGAAAAGTAATACCCATCAACGTGTATATTACCTCCCGGGGAACGATTGCTATTACAAGGTTATATATGTACATAAGATTCCCATGTCAGTGGTAGATAGATATATGCAGATAATGGATGGATGCTCGTAATTTTAATTAATTTAAATTGAGATAAATCAGTGGCGGCCCTATAGCAATAGACGTAGAGGTAATGCAAAAAAATCATTATGAGCCAATTAACATTTAAGGCGATATAATTGCGAAATTGTACGTATTAGAATTTAAACTTATTTCATTTTTAAATTTTTAAGCTTCTAGTTAAGGCAAAAATCAGTATATATTGGGTTGATGCAAAAGATTTAAAGTAGTTTTTAAATGATTTAATAAATTAAATCATCTCCGCCAATTCTAAATAATATTCTTTTACCTTTCTATCTACTTAATAATTAAGCTTATGTTGGGTTACCATTGCCACATAAGGTAGCTCGTATTCATGATGAAACATTACCCTTTTCCTGTTTACCAATTCTAGTCTATATTTATCAATGACGATGTTTAACTTTGTTAATTGTTGACGATATCGTTCCGCTGTAAATATTTAATTACATTCTAAGATTTAAAAATACATAATACCCTTGCAATCCCACCAAACAAAAACATTTTTTTATGGCTTTGAAGTCTTTTGATAATCTTTGATAATGTAAGTTAATCGCGACTGAGCTAATTAAGTAATCAGATAAGTGTCCGACGAAAAATATGAATCAGATAATTCTTTAAAACACTAGCCAGGGGGTATGTAAGGGAAAAAAACTAATTACCTCCGCATGTTTTATAAAAATGTTTATTTAGGTTTGAAGTTTGGCGTGTTAGTATTTATTAATTTAATGTTATCTATTCTTAGTTGCACAAAAAATATAAAAAACGAACAGAATGAATTTCAATCCAACTTAAATAATATTAAAATTAGCCAGTGTCATGGTTTGACACTGATGGGAATATTAGTGAGAGACTCACTCCCCTTGCATCTTTAGAATATTTATTATATATTTATATATATAAAACTTTATATGGGTGAATGGCGCTTTGGAATATCTTTGTTATGCAATTCATCCATCGTAGTAAAAAAAAAAAAAAAATTATTAAAATGAAAAATTCTCAGATTTGTATACCACCTTTGTGTCAGTCGAACCTTAGGGGCATCTCTTGAAATATATGTCGCAAATGTTTTTAGTTGCCACAGACGCAGTATTTCCTTAACGGAATTCTTAATCACAATAACGTAAATGCACTTAATCGACCGACATTTTGAAAAAATATAAGGGCTCTCTATTGTGTGCTGGCTAGACTAAAACTAAGTAGAGAGGAAACATCCTTGATATAAAAGTACAATTTTAAAATATATGTTATTCATCGATTCCGTGAAAAATACATTTTTGTCAGGAACTTATAAAAACGTCAAAACTTTTGCATTCATATTTATAGCAGCTCTAAATTTTATATTAATTTTTCAATATAACCTAATGCATCGAACGATGTTTCTGAATTTAAATCTGAAAAATAAAGTTATTTTGCTCAAAGACGTCTATGGCTCGAGCCTCTATTGCCCTAAGACATTCATTTGATTTTGCATTAAAATAGACGATGGGAGTTAAACGGTTAATTTATGATATTCCGTTTTCATAAATATATCATAAAATCTGCATAATGAGTCGTTTTTATCTATTAAAATCCATGCTAGAGATTACGTGTATAGTTAAATTATAAGGCTGTATAATAAATACTAACTTCTTGATCCGGAAGATCTTCGTCGTTAATTTCTTCGTGTTCGGTCGTTACTTTCGATTCAGTCAACAGTTGACCGTCGGGTTGTAAAGCTCTGGATTCCTCCTGAAAATGATTTATAATTCATATGAATTCATTCTAAACCCGAAACCGCACAAGATAGTTGTGTACACTTGCCTTTTCCTCGGTGTCGATAGTTTTTTTAGTCTTGGTCGATTCATGTATCAATGTCGGTCCGGTAGCCACCAACGCCTTCGTAAGCTCCTCGTCTGTGCATGACCTCAGCGCTTTTCGTATGTCTTCGACCCCCGTCGACACAGCCTTCAGGTACGCCTGAAACAAATAAAACGTCCTGTTAAATACGATTTATATATTTATTTCGACATAGCGCGATAAAATTCGCACACGACTTGTGCCAACAGAACGGTTTATGCCGCACGTTGAACGCCCTCGGGTTCGCATATGTTTATTCAATGAATTTGAGCATGGCCGATAGGCACCTGTTGTCATCATTACACTTAATCTGTGACTCAGTTCTCATGGAACGTGTTTATTTTAGAAGACGATCCATCAAACCTCACGATTGAACCGTAACGACGATACGTGTGTGTATACAACAACGCTAATGGCACAATTCCGAATACTCATTATATAATCGCGGTGGTGCCAATTAGTCTTAGGATTTGAACCTAAAATAATAAGAAAAAAGAGCGGCCATAATGACTCACAACCTTGGACGTTGCGGTGCTCGTCTTCGTGCGTTAATGTCGGATGGGAAAAAAGGAGTGAACAAAATATGGTAGACCCCATGATGAAAGCAATTTATCCGTGGACGCCCATTCAACGGACATGGGTCAACGATCATCTAATGCGAAATCGTTCCAAATATGTTATTCTTCCTGCCATTTAAATCTGCATTATATAAGTGCGCAGATGACCGAGGATATTGTATCTTTGTTCGTGGATCTGCAATCTCCGTGCAATTGCCGCTCGGTAACTCGTAATGCTGTATTTGCATAAATCCATTTACCAAAATTTCATATTTATATATATTTTTTATTTATTTATTCATTTGACGTTGCCATTACAGTAAATTCCAAAGCGTTCTTATAAAGGTTCGATAGATATTTTAAAAGTGGAGAGTTATATAACTCACAATCATCCCTTGGCTTGTCAACCTACACCATTGGTAGCCAACATTTTACGTACCATGCTTAAATTTATTCTCATACGAATTCAGATGCGCCACATAACTCAATCATCTTTTCTACCTTCTTACAATCATGATTAATGTCGGAAAATAGAGAGAGATGTAGTATATGCTTCGCTTAAAAAAAAAATAATAACTCAAATACCCAATTAAATTAAGTATTGAACGCCAGTTCATAAGACACATCTTCAATTTTGAATCAGTCATTCGCGACCTCGTTTTGTTTTTGATAAATTTCTTCAACTTTTAAATGCCTGTTAACCGATCCGATTTGCTTCATAATTTGGTCGATATTTTAGATTTTACAACAAATTAATATGACGCGTAAATGATACGCGCACTCGGTGATATCCCACGGCAGACTCTGGACACGCTGCCGACTCAGAGGTCTCACAGCACGTGTCTATCGCACGCTTTCAATCGCACTCAGCACATCATACCGGATGCGAACGTGAAAAAACATTACGCCCGTGGCAACAGAAGCAAATTTTTTTTTTCGCAATTGTGGACAATTTAAGTTAATGATTTTTTATGATATTTATTCATTAGACTTTTTTAGACAAATACAAAAAGTTTGTGACATGTAGGATTTATATTAAAAGAAATTATTCGAGAAGAATAAAAAACTTCAGGCCCCAAATATACATGTCTAGGTTAACATCTATATCTAGTACCAGAACGACATACAAAGATTCTTAGTTCTGGGAAATGTTTACAGGAAAATAAACGCTAGAAATTAATTGTCAGTGCATTTGGATCTAAAGAAAGTTCATTAAATTTAGTTTTTAATGATGAATTTATTATTAAGTAAATAAGATCCATTTGTATATTACTAAGCATATCAATTTTGTTTTATTCACTAAGTAAAATCGGGTTTATAAATACAAGACTATAGTTTTTTTCTTTAGTCAAATCATGAACACTACTTTCAAATGAAACCTACAATAATTTGATTTTTTCATGATATTTGGTCTAATTGATTTCATTAATTCTATTTTTTTAAGTAAGAAAATTTATTTAAATCTTGATCTTAAAGAGATAGACAGTTTTAATTTAATTTTAAATGAATTGATCCTATTTACTAAGCAAAATAATAATTTATTCATGTCTGTAGTTTAGAATTTAGATCATTGATATGGCTAGAAACATCAACGAAAAAAAAAATGGTATATATCAAATTGTTTTTAATAAAAAGATTGTTTCGTCAGGTAGTTATAAAAAAAAATTTAACAGCATTATTCAATTTCCAAAATCAGCTCAGAAACCTGTACTCTAGAAAGCCAGCGAATCTCATAATGAAGGACAAGTTCACCATATTCCAAATTTAACAACTCACAATATTCTCTGAATCATCTGTTTAATGCTCTTGCTCTAATTTTATCCACAAATTTCACAACCGGTAACATAATATGCTGCATATTTAAAGTTTTTCCACACAGCGTCTTTGGTGAATAATGCAGTGATATTTTAGTACAGGACGATTAAAAAAAAATCAAGCAAAGATGTTCTGAATTCTAAAATATTGGAAGTGCTTCGTCATTATACATACTCGATGAGTTCATTATATTATAATTTAAAAAATTCCTAGGCAGCGATTTTTTTAAAGATATGTTTAGCAAAATTAAAATGCGCCACTCTTTTAATCTTCAATGCGCCACATTTCTAGCGCATGCGCCTTTAGGTTGGCCACCCCTTATTAAAATTATTAGGTTGGGGATTCAATTGGATTTGGGTTATTTTCTATGTCAGTTTAATTAAATTAGCGTTGATTTACAATCGACAAAGACATGGCACAATGCTAATCCAGCCATCATGGTGATTTCCCAAAAATGTAATTATGTTAAATCTTAATGATACTTTTTGTATTTGTGCAAGCACAAATAATGTTCGATGATTTATATATATATACTTCCGTATAACATTCATAACAAGGTCGACAATTATCCATACACGAAAGTGTTATAATTACCCGAATTTATCACAAATAATGAAAATGAAAATCATCGATTATAATTGGAAAATTGAAATAATCGCGCTGTACCAATTTCATAGATTATTCTTTTCTAAAATTGAACCGCGAAATTTTAAATATCAGCGAACTGAAAAATTGTGGCGTCGATTTTCATCGTAAAATTAGAAACCCTATACTTATTCACGGCGAATGGTATCTAAATAATTATTTTATAATGCGTCTCCTCTTCATATATGTTACGGTGGCCAGAGTTACTAGAATTTCATCACACTGATGCTAGTTTAATGGATCGCCAGTGCTTCGATCAATATTATTGCAGCGGATCCGCCAAATAAATAAAACACTCGCAACTTTCGAAGCGTTTTTGTGCAAAAGCAATTTGTGGCAATAAATAACAATGATGTGCGGTTTGCCGATCCCCTGCCTGCGTCTCCCCCCCTCTCTCTAATGACTTTGTTGAAAACTAATCGGCACCATTCATGACGGATTGCATATTGTAGAACCACAATCGCTTCTGTTATCCACTGTGCAATTATCTTCGCAGGAGATGTTGAACAAATCCTCTTCAGTTGGTCCGGTGGTGTGTTGTGCAACATTCCGATGGTTTGCATTGCACAACCGACACAAAAGAATTGTGGCACGATGTTGGCCAGCCTCTACAAATGTTGAGACCGCAACGGTCCCTCTCTCATCTTTATGCATCGACGGCTTTGGCATGACCACAATGACGCGAATGGTGCGTAATGGATAATGAAGTGTGGTGCAGTGTCAATTTTTTAATTTTCAACACCGATAAACAAGTGCTGCTGCACTGTCTAGATATCTGTTCGCGGGGACGTTGCAACAATTCGTGATGTTCGTTCTGTTATGTCTATGGGAAATGGATGTTTGGCATTTGGCGAGGATGCTTGTTCAACGCTCGGCTGTTATAAAATTGACGTCATTTATAACACTACGATCGCATTATTATACATGGAATATTATAAATTATGATTCCATGCACTCTTTTTTATGGTAAATTAACATAATTCGACACAATTACATCACAGCGTTTGACTATAAACTTCTTGTAATGTATTCATCGCATGGCCGCTAATGTCTCTAAATTTCAAGCGACATTACCAGCTACACAAACAATAAGTGACATTTTTTACTTAGTGAAAATCACTCGGAAGTCATTCTCATTATACAATTAGTACAAATAGTAAAATTACATAATTGCACTTCGTTCTTGTCTTGTTTTTCCTTCATACTCCACTTTATTTCTATTTTGGGAAAGAGTGAAATCGCGCCGAATGTAAAGCAATGCATAATCTACGTATGCGACTGCATTACTTAAAAAAATGACTAATTTTCTAGGATGTAATATATGAAAGTCATATCGTTGTTGTTAAGTATGTAATACATCACTTTTGCTCTATACATATTAATTAATAATATTTAATGGTAGGAAATGTGATTTGATATTAACTTAAATATCGACAAATACAGGTCGTAATAGATTTCATCTAAAACTTAGTTTATGCAATTATTTTATGTGTTTATGTGACATAAACGCAGCTCCTCAACTTGCAGCAAAGATCAGTTACGCAATCACGATCGTAAATAGAAGAAATTATACTTTAAATATATAAAATATTAAATAATGCATACCTAATTAATTTTAATTTTAATGATTATGAGTGTATTACGATAAGAACCAATAGCTTGATGGCAATGCTGTCTTGTTTTGTCAAATTTTGTCTGGATAGCTTATCATGTTTTTTATTAAATACAAAAATCCATTTTTTGTTGGCCCATATTACCATATTTTATTCTAAAAAGCTAAATGCTGTTGATTACAAGTCAATCAGTTTAAATCGATATCTTTATTTTCTTACTTTTGTTTCCATTAACTCCTCACTCATTTCTATTTTTTTTTATCCTGTTATTTTCTTTCGATTGTAACCCATTGCTATTTGTCTCGAAGTATATTTCCTTGAGTTAAAAAAATTAAGAAATTTATTGAAATCTAAATTCCTAATGTATAAAGTGTCTAATTTAATTTGGGAAAATCTAAATTATTATAAATTGCTGCCATGGGTCTTATTTTACTAAAAAAATACATAGCCGTGAGCGATAATATATTTTTTATTTATTGATTTAAAATATTTTCTCTCCCGAAAAGTTGATGGCTAGTATAAAAAACGATTAATTGTATTTCGGTAGTCTAAGGATTACTCCCCCAATGTCTGAGGAAAGTGTTCGTGTGCATGATTTCCATTTCTTGTGGATGTGGACATGGTTTTCTTAGTATTATATAATGCTACAATGGTTTTTATTTTTTAATTTATTTTTATGAGGTCGAAGGTCGTCAGCCGTACAAAAATTACATGGTGTTCAACCTTTTATTCTTCATGGACCATTATTGCTTCTCAAAGTTTTTACAACATGTACTTAAATCATTTGCTTGCTTTTCCCACTTAATAATATTATCCAATCCCTATTTCAGTATCTTAAACAAAGTTTATTTGTTATCAAACCTTTTCATTAGTTAATTTCTAATAATTGTCTTATAAGTTATAGATTTTCAATCATAAATAAGGATCTAAATTTACGAGACAAATAAACCAATGTTATGTTTGGGTTTGAATATCGCTGAAGATTTCATCATCGATATTCTGATATTTTTTACTAAAAAGTTCATAGATGTGAGCCTCTGAGATAGTCGAAGAGTTGCTGTCAATTTATGCAATAAAATTTAAATACATATATCGAATTTGATAAATGGCAAACGCATTATACCAAATTGCTTTTCAAACGATAATCATAAAATGCTTATTACTCTATTGGTAATCCTTGCGCTTGTTCCACTAACGAACGGTTACACATTAGATTGTAATAACAAAATGGAATCATATTCTCAATATATTTCATAATCGGATCACGTAATCACCGGGTCGTGTAATTAACGAGGGCAGTATACATCAAACGAAACGATTTGTTCTGCCCTATTGTGCTCCGGAGCCGAGAATGAAGTCATTAGAAGCAAATGTGATTATGTTGGAGTGCGGTCACTTCCTAAAACGGTGAAGGTGAAGGTTAAACATTTCACTTTCGAGATTAAGGCGATCGATTCGGAATTTGCTTTAATCCTTTTAGCCTAAAAAAACGCACGAATACAAATATTTCATTTTTTTTCACAAGATTTGATATTGTGATGAATATGACCACAGTTAAATCACTATATTTTAAATATCAAACATTTATTTTTCCCTATAAATTCATCACTGTACAAGCAAACCGGTTGATAAAATTAGATACATCCCGGTTAAACCAGTTGTTATAAATAAATCCAAACGGAATGTGATTCATGTTGAGAAAATCCGTAGAAAATTCATTATAAATATTTATTTTAACTATTTCTTATGCGTTTATTTTTCTTTAGATGCGATAGAAAAAATAAATACTTATTGGGAAATACGGATCATTAAACGTTATCTTGACCGCACCCTAAGCAACCATCGATAATTCCGACAGGAAACGAGTTGATCTCCAACAATGGTATCAATATACGCACAAAGGTTAAATCTATAATTCTCCGTAAATGTTAGAACCGTATCCGAAAACTGGCTCGCTTTAATTAGGCACATCCGCTTCCTCCGACGCGATCAAATGTTAAAGAAATTAATCTTCGCAAGCATTGTTCAAGACCGTCAATACGAATGCGGAAAAATTTACCATGTGATTCAGACGCGATTACTGCAATGGTTGACTTTATAATTATTATTAGATTATTAAATTATTATTAACATTTAATGATGATATTATACAGTCAGTTCTCAACTTACGACGGGGTTCCGTTCAGCCACCTTCGTTATAAATCGAAATAAAAGTCGAAAATCATAAAAAAAAATATATAAATAATAGTCATAGAGGATATGTATTATTCATGTTTGATATATTCCTGGAATTTCGGATATAAGTAAATATAATAATTATACAGAATATATTTATAACAATTATTTTGGCATTTCCTGCAATTCCATCAAGTTTGTTTTTATTATAAACACACTAAGGTTAGTTTCTATAGTTTTTTTTATTATTTTGTGTGTGAATATAGTGCGTACCTTCGAAGATCTATCGGTGTTCGAGTATATATTTTCAATATTTTAATTCCATCACTGATTGAGTAAAAGCTGCAGCCATGACTTTAAGCACAATATTTTTTACTATTTCTTTGTGTTTTTCTAGTTCTTTCAACTTTATATTTTTTACTAAAACTGGTTCTTCCTCAATCTCAGTGATTTTTTTGTTTTTGAGTTCCTCAACATAATTTCCTAAAAGTTGAATTACGTCTTCATTGTCAATTTTCAGATTAACCCCTTCGTCTCGGCGGCTCGTAAACAACCGCGTCGTCCGAAGGGGATCTTTTAGAGACCCCGACCATTTTAATTTGAGGCATTGATGACTTCTTTATCAATATCTTGAGATTTTTTTTAAATGGAATAAAAACAGTTGACAATTGATTATTAATATTTTATATTGTATGATAGATTACTAAATATGATTTTAGTAATTGCAGGATTCTTCAGCTATAGAATTGATATATTAGGAGGTAATAAAATACTTCCTGCTTTCAGTTATTTTTTTCAAAAATAATTATAGATTGGAGTAAAAAATGAGGCAATCGACTGCATTATCTAATTTTTACCATATTTTGACATATTTCAGGGAATCTTTGACAAAAACTGTTTTTTTTTCTCTTTGTCGTAAGTACGAATGGCCGTAAGTCGAGAGCTGACTATATTAAGAGAATATTTCAAGCAATATAATACGTTATGCATATTTATGGCGTTTTTATAAAAAACAGTAATTATGTATTAACGCAATGGGCGGTATGATTTAAATGTTTTATATTATTTGCATGCATTTTTTTGAAATATTTTTTGCATATTCTAAATATTAGATCATTTGCGAAAGTGGGTAACCACAAAAAACGTATGCGTTGATATTAATCTATTCGCATTGCTGTTACGAAACAATATCGGTACAATTCAGCCTATTATATGTATATTTTTTGCATCGCACATAAAAAATAGCTAATTTAGAATATATTATTACGACAAAAGAACATAATATATGGTGCCACGGGGATTGAATCATCAATTCAAGAGTCGTGATTAAAAATATACATTATATCCTTAGTGTCAAGGCGATCAATATGTGAAATAAATACATACGCATAGCGAAACGTATGAGATAATATGAATATTTTTATGAATTAATCGATTAAACATGCGTTTCATGATATAATTTATGAACCTTCGTTTATAAATAATTTATCTATTACTCGGACAGTAGTAATAAATCATTCAAAATTTTCTCACTGTACATTTTAAGTGCCATATTTGTTTCATTCCAATTAAATTTAATTTAAAACGAATAATCTTCCGTGAAAATTATTATTTAATTCCATGGTTATGCATAGTTTTGATATAACAAATAAATGTGCGATGCTCAAATCAACCGATTGCCTTATGCTCCGAAAAGAAATTGTATTCAGCTATTCTTAATTGCTTATAGATATGAAAACCGTTTATTTTATTATATTATATATTTTTTGCTTTCTCTTAATGTCTTGTTATACATCATAGCACACTTTACGAATAATGATTTAAATATTTTTAGAAAAATATGTCAATTATGGCTGAAACGATTGACGCTGTAATTAAACGATGAATCATCGTGTCGGCCAGTGTAACGGTGTGATTTATTTTTTAGCTATGTATTTATTAGTGATGGTTGAAAATAGGGAATTAAAAAGAAGATAGTTTTATGGTTTATAGTATTCGCGGATCGGCATTTACCTGTCGGATAACAACCGAGTTTAATTGGCTACAGAAATCCGACAGCAATAAACTGGCAGAGGTGATGGTACCATCGCTTCGAGATTTCACATCGTAGCGTTTTCCAAACTATGTACGTATATTTTTCGCAAATATCAGTGTGTATTATGTAAAACTTATTACAGTTACAAGTCGAACAGCGCCAGTGTTAAATATTCGACGCGACCTTTCCATTTACGACGCGCAATTTCGGGATCAGATTATCTGTGAGAACGTTCTCTTATCTCGTACGTTCACTTTCCATTGCAAGGGCATTATCTCTTAATGTATGTATGTACGAGAACATGGAAATAATAGGTTTTTTGGCGATACAAAACTTTCATTCAACCGCATTGTTTAATATAGCCACATATCAATTTGTGAGCCGACATCACGAAATTTTTGGGTGAACGAACAGCCGAACCGATAGAAAGTGCAAACAAAAAATCGCCCATCGCCGTTTGCCATTGTGAATTTTTGACATTATCGGATGTCGCTTTTTTATCGGGATTCTAATTGATTTATAATAAATAAACGCAATATGGTGTTTTAGAAATTTTCGCACATAATAATGCGAACAATCATCGTCGTGATCGTTTATTTATTTAGCACGATAATCGAGCATCAGAATAAAGTAAACACAGAAATGCAATTCAGCACTTTGATATAGGATGAATACGGTGTTGGGTCACTACTTACATAATGAGAATTTGCTACCATACCGAGAATTTTTTTATGATAATAAAGAACGGTTCGTGAACTTGCACGATTACCGCATTTACGTCACGTATGAAAATAAAATATTACCAAAGTTGAACCATGGGTTTTGCATCGTACCGTTCGTTGATACTTTTTGATCCGTGCGGTTAAAATTTCGGTATATTTTCTTATACACTCGTCACCGTCGACGAATGCGCGCAAAAATATTTTTAATGGTTATAATCGTGTTATAAACATCGTCGGCTTCTTAAAATAAATTTATATCAAATTGCATGATGCAATCACCTTGAACTTTAAATGTCTCTCTGGATATTTTCCAGTATTTATACGGTATTATTTATACACGCCGGTACGAAACGTAAACATATTGTATTTGTTCTTAATAAATAAATTAAATATGTACGTAAACAATTTTGCAATGTCTCACAAGGAATCATTGATAACTAATTAATGGAAATTGTAATAAAAATAAAATAATCATTATTAAGAATAACCTAAACCTTGCTCGGCTTCAAAATTGACAAACTGACAGGATCACGTAAAATTTAAGCTATAAAATCTAAGAGAGCCAAGAGTGGTACTCATTATACATATAATCAGTGGCGGCTCGTGAGTAAAATATTTGGTGGCTACGGAAGATTAAAAATTAAAAACAGTATATTTTATATTATAATATGTAATTGGAGAGATTTAAATGAATAATAGATTTAATTAACAATTAGTTACTGAATATATTGTTTTTTTTTATCAAAATTCCGCGAATTCATAGAAACATTAGTTCTTTAAATTTACAGAATCGTGTTATTTAAAAAAAGAACAATATTAAATAAATTTTACAAAATAGTGTCTAGTTTTAAAATCTAATGCAGCTTTTTGTTTGCTGTCTTGGACTGTTGAATTTCTTATTATTAGAAAATCTGTTATATTTTTTGTTTTGATATTAATCCACTTTCCCTCATTTCTGAGGATCGTGACCATGTGCATGATTCCCCTTATGGAGGACCATGGACATGGTTTTCATGGGAATATATAGTGCAGTGGTTTCCCGTTGCCTTCTGCACCGCAGTGATTTTTTATACTAAAGAGCGCTGCTGCCCGCTTCCCAGCTTATATTTTTGACATATTTTTTTTGTGAAATGAAGGTCGTCAAATTCATCCCACCCCTCTGTTGACCCGCGTCACTCAGAAGGTATTCAGAATGGTCACCCATCTGAATACTATCTGCGCTTATTGGTAATTAACTTTAACAATCATAATTTGATTCTTATTACCTCCAAGCTATGACGGGTCTTAATATTTTTTGTTTTACAAGATGTTTATACATTTCATAAAATTCTGCAAGATAAATCTCCAAATCCTGATGGAATTATAATGCTTTTTAAAGCTCGCTCTAAAAGAATGTTTTCCATACTCTTTGATTATTATGACATAAAATTTCATTAATAATTGTGATATAAAATTATGTCCTTTGGCGTCCTTATATGTCCTTTAATAAACAAGAACACAGCACGAAATTGTCCAGAAGGATTAATTCGTGCGAAAGTATAGCATTTGTTTTTAATATGGAACCGAGTTATTTTAAAACCATTCGGATAATTAGTATTTTAAAATAAACATATATCAACACATTGCCCAAGAAACAGCTATATTTATAATTCCGCCAAAGTCGATTGATTCAAAATATTTTTTTTATAGAATTAATATATATTATAATATTCCATTAATAAGAATTTATTAATGGAATAAAGTGAGTTATAATAAACAAAATATTTATTTACGAATCAGCATGTATATTGTTCGCACTGTACACGAATATACCAATATTAAAAACGAGTTCGCAGAAATATTATTCGCGGTAATTAACGTTCGGCGAATTAGTCACATTTTCCAATCAATCCCACGGAATATTTCACACCGGCAAGATTTGTTTAATATCATTTTCTTTTGCGCAATTATTGAAATTTTCACGCTTAACAATTGCGAAGGTAAAAACGCGACACTGGAGGAAAGTGAGACCGAGGGGAAGCAATTACACAGCGCGGAATGTGGGTTATAATACTTAGCATATTTTTTTTATTCATTCCGCTCGTCTACTAACTACACATACACATGATGTAATTAACATAACCGTGAATTGTGTTAACAGATTATCCGCATGACGGATAATCTGAATCGCAAGTGGAACAATGCCGCAAAAAAATGACAGCGGCATAATGAACGAGCGGGGAGCGTAATTTTTGATACCGAATTTCACAAGTCATCGGCCGGTGACTGACATATTGATTAAAGACCCATTGGACGCCGGTGTTATTGTTGCATAAGTCGAAATTCGGCTTAGCCGACATCTCGCGGGGTCGGTACCGAACGTGAAATGGAACGGGCTCAGTGTGCATACAAAAAGGTACTCGGTCCCAAAATTGTATACCGTAATCAGCGACTGTTGTCTGTGCCAAAGTGAGTCATTTAATATTAATTGCAATGAAGCAATAATGACGGAGTAATATTGTCCGTGTCCGAACAAAATAAGACACTAATGAGAATTGTGTTTAAAAATCGTAATAGATTAAATTTGCTCCCATTATATTCTGCGCACTCTCGTGCTCAGAATCCATGAGTGTGGCGTGCAATAAAACGCTTAACTCCTACGACCTCCACCATAATACGACATTAAATTAGGCCGCATACTATATTTATACGCATTTTACTTTAGATAGAGTAATTTTTGTATTAATCACATTAATCAAATGAGTTATGTATATTTTTAGAAAATTTTAAATAATACTAATCACATACCATTACATTTATTATTATTATATGTATGTGTGTACATAATACATCTGATTCTCTTTCTAAGCCGTATATATGCATGTTAAACATGATACCGTGTAATAAAAGCTTAAAATCAATTCATAATTTTCAGACGTACATTTAAAATGGTTTTGATTTTTTTTTTAATTAATTCGTGAAATCAGTCCGAACTTTCTTAACCGTGTAAATTTAAAATCAAGTTTTTGTGATTAAAGACAAGTTTCTATAACAATTTGCGATAATATGTTTTGCATTCGTTTTAATATACTTAACCGGTATCATTGCTTGTTGGTAGCAACTGTTGGATATATTATTAGTATAAATATAAAATCTACGTTAATGAGCTCAGAAGTACTTAAAGAAGACCTCTTCTTAAGAGTTCTATATGACGCTGACTGGAGTGAATATAAACGCTCCGCATCATAAATATCTTAAATATTTTGTATTTATATTTATTAAATTTATTGATATAATATTTATAAATTATTGACTAGGATGGATAGATGGCATAACAGAAAGATGCCAGAGTTCCATTCACCTATATAAATATTCTTAAGCTGCATGAGAAACGAGTCTCTCACAATACTATTCACACCAATGTCAAACCACTAACCTGGTTAATTTTTATATTATTTCAATTAGATTTAAATTTATATTTTTTATAATTATTGATTAAACTAAAGATAGATGACATTAAATTAATTAATATCAACGCGTCAAAATACCTACATAAATATGTTTATAAATGCAGTAAAAAAATTGTGAGTTTAACAATATCATATTGGATTAAAGACAGTTGTGTGTAAAGAGATACAGCCAAACATACATGGAGAAATGGTTTTCCAGATTCAGGAGACCCGTGGCCTAAAACTGGATAACGATGTTATACGAGATTTCGTGGAGATGAATCCAAGCCTCTGAATTGATTCATTGGCAGAAACTTGGATCAGACCATTAGACTGTGTATCGGCATCTGTTAGCGATTGGGAAAGTTTCGATATTGATGGATGCCACACGAACTAGCGCCGCTGAATCTCTTGCAACATGTCAATACTTACACATCCCATCAGGACCAAAACATTGTCCTTGCTCAAGGGAAATCACCACAAAGATAAGCCCGAGGTGGATTACATCCAGAAAAAATAATAAAGGAATCGTTCATTTAGAATTGCTTCCAAATGATAATACGATTAATTCAGATGTTTATTGTTCATTACTGTTATATCTGTCTCAATCTCTGGATCCCGCTTCCTTTGATTTTATTTGTTTTCCTTTCTACATCAATATTTAGACACAAAAAATATGATTTTGGAGGATCTAGACAACTGTTTTCCTCGGTTTTTTGCCTCTTAACCGAATAGTTTCAATAATAACGGAATTCAAAAGCTGTTAATTAAACATAATGGATTCAGAGGGAAAATATATTGATTAAAAATATGTGGTGTTTTTTTTATTGCACTTAATAAACCAATATAAAAAACGAAAAGATTTCTAAAAAGTTGACTTGTGTGTACAGAATAGAATGAGAAAAAAGTTACATTCAGTCTCAAAATGTTTACCTTCTATGTTTCAGCTCGCACTTTATTTGATTCGACCATCTAAAACTTTAAATCATACCTCTAAATATTGATCATTTCCAACAGCGGATCGAATCATCTTGTAGCTTTTAAAGAGATGAATGGAAAAGCATTGTACTCAAATTGCTGTCATTAACCTTGAGTATACTGAGACGCGTGAAATTATTAAAACGCTCTTAAGTTCTTAAGCTGTATGAATAGTCGGTTTATTTGTCGAGAAAAGTGTTCCGATTCTGGTTGAACAATAAGTGGAATTTCGCCAGTTGGACAAGTGGACAAGGCCCTCTGGGAGTCTGGTGGACAGGTGAGGTGACTCTGGTCGGAATTTCATCACCGACCAACAATCAGTCTGTCCGGAGCTGACTCTCAACTTCCCTCCGGCCCATGAACCGGTCTAGGCGACCCACTTTTCAATGTGAACGGTGTTTTCGTTTTAAAGCCAAACATACGATTAACAACACAACCACGCAATGGGAATAAACACCAAAGGGTAACTTTTCAATCTAAAATAATAGATATTCACATCCGAAAATAATTAATTAATAAATATACATCAATAGTATAAAAATGAAAAATATATGGCTAAATGCAAGAGATCCAATGCTAATTAATGATTTATCTTATTTAATATATAATATAATTATTTATTTACAAATCCATCAGATATGTTTGAAGAATAACGTGATCCAAAAATGACATTAAGTAGCGCGGTATGCCAAGAATTCGTCATGGTGCAACACCACGTTTTCACGAAACTGTCACGAATGCCGTTTATCTGATTATCCGCATTACGAAATAAATCTGGATCAATTCTTATAATTATGCAATCGTACGTATACGATGTATACAGTGATACAATATCGTATTATAACCAGTTAATTCAATAAAAAATAATTCGATTTCATCCGAAGGATTTCTATGCTTCAATAAATATTTGTAATTCATAATGACCATGGCATAATCTACGAAATGTACATAAGATTTATTGCCAGCTATGGTTTCCATCTTACTTTCGGAACACGACTTTTTAATTAGCTCCAGTTTGAATTTATTGATCCATCGACGTGATAATATAAAAATTCGTGATAAGAGAAATTTGCGAGTGTTATTGACCCGTGGAATTCAATTTACACATTATTTGAATAAATAATACTGTTCTTATAATATGTTCACAAAAAAATGTGTAAAATACACAATCTACGTAATATTATTTAAGTTATTCATTAAAATTATTTTCATTAATTCAGCATATGCGTTTTATACTTTTTTTATTTAATAAAAGGTTCATATCGACCATCTCTGGTTTAGTTTTTCATTTTGGCGAAGCATCGACCTTCACCATCATCGAATTTGTACGGTGCAATTACGTGGCGTCTTTCAATGGCGACCGTCGTCTATTTATGTCCGTAACGATTCAGCCATTTGTTACAGAACTATACGAGATTCAATAAGTAATAATTGGAAAAATCGATTTACTTTCGATTATTTCAAAAAGAACACGATAAATAGCGTAGAATCGATACTGAAATATTTTTATTCAACAATCGCCCGATAAAAAGTTGAAATGCGGTTTGCAGACGTGATCTAAAGTGATATCGATAAACCACATCCTTCCGATACGTAAATATGTTTTTCGAAAAATTATATTATGATTATAAATGTTATTGCAATTTTTTTCTACTATTATCTCGACGTCTCGATGCATTTTCCTACTTTCTTCAATGCCAAAGATGCTCAAATATACCACGTACGAAGTTCCATATATGGAATTTCTCTCTCGATACCCGGTTAAACCGCATTGAAACTCACTAAGAAACTATGTTAGTGGCAAAATGGAGCCTTTTGTGCACACGCGATGTCTCCTCGATCAGGTTTTTCCAACAAAAAAATTGTAATTTATTTTATATGTTCACATCAGAATAATTATTATACTGAAGATACAATGTTGTATTCGAAATGGCCATCACAATATGAACTTGTAATGCAATCGAAGATTATACACAAAAAATACACGGTTTAAGAAAGTTAGGATAGTCAAATTGAAGAAAATATTTTTTGCTTTACATGATCACATAAAAAAAACAATAAATAATATTCTCGGCAAGATTTTCATTTTTAATTTATTAATAATGTATTTTTTTCTATTGTATGCATTAAAAAATATATTTACGTTCAAGCAAAAAATCAATTGATTCTAGAAATTATGCATTGATTAATTTATTTATTTATAAAACATATTTATTCGCAAAAAAATTAGGCGTATCATATTTCATATTTTTTTTATATATGTCAATTGTTCGTATGATTTTTTTCAAATTTATTTCTAGACCCTATAACCCAATTTTGCAGACTATTCATATAATATTAAACGATGGGAAAATATATTCATTAGCGCGATCTGTTTTCTCAACAAATTATAGCATCAAACCGTGTGAATATTTCCGTAAAATATTTTTCTATTATAAAGTGATGATTAATATCGTGACTATTGCATCAAAATTCATAATGGAGAATAATATGTATAACATTAAAAAAATGTATTGTTGTGTATAACGAATCTTGAAAGCAGATTTTGTATGATTTATGATGTATTTCAATACAATCTGACAATTGTTGACAAAAAATCGTTACATGATACGGTTGTAAATCGGAGAATTGTATACTATTCTCAAAGAATACTATGCAGTTATAGAATTTTATATTTAATATTCAATTATCTGAAATTACTTGCATAGAATTTATTATTAGCGCATTTTATGAATTATTCATCAGTGATATGCTTCATAATTTGGTCGATATATGGGATTTTTCTACTAATCAATATAACGCGTAAATGACACGCTCACTCGGCGATGTTTCGCCGCAGACTGAGCTGTCGCCGCCGACTGAGCTCTCGCAGCACGTGTCACTTGTACGTTTCACTCGCACTGAGCAAAACCTATCGGATGCGAGCGAGAAAAAACATTGTGCCAACAGAGGAATTATTGTTGTTTTTATTCGCAATTCCAAACAATAAATAGCTATGATATATTTATAAAATTTATTCTTTAAACTTTTTATAAACAAATACAAAAAGTGTGTGATATGTATAATTTATATTAAAAGAGAAAAATCCTAGAGTAATATTGTAATTTTATGTATTACTTTGCACCTCAGTTTCAATGGAAGTTTGATCAAGGGTCCATCTGAAATTCAAGTTTACAGAGAGCATTTTATTGATGAAAATATATTACAGAAGCTATAAGACCTCAGATGATTATTATAAAATTTTAAAATAACTCGTTTAATTATATGAAATCAAACAAATGGTCTCTTCCTTATGAATTTTATAATCCTTATAGCTGGACTTTAGGTAACAAGACAAACGCTTCAAAAATTATAGAAATAAATTAAAATATTATTCTTAATCTTCAATATACTATAGATATAATTCAGTCTAATTACTATCAACTAAGAATACTACAGATTTTTCATCAGCGTCAATATCCTATTTTACGAGGAGAATTAAAAAAAATACAATTATGTTTATTTAAACATAATAATTTAAATGTGAAATTATTATATTGTCTTTGATGTATTCTAATATTTTGCACACTTTTCATTTCATTACGACCATAAATTTATAATAATTAGTTCGAAATTTACATTTTTTTCGCATAATTGCGAGAATCGATTGTTATTAGAAATTTATACATTCGACTTTACAGTTACCAAGATTTCTTCCCATTGTTATGTATCTTGGGTTATGCACATATTCGCATGCCGAATTAAATTCGGCATCGAGCGACCTTCGCAGAGCTTTCTCGTTTATGCATACAAAATGATATTACACGTGCACATAATACAACACAGTGGGTGGCGATCCGATAATCCGAGGGTACTCAGGTGGGGAACACCTTACGATTAAGGAATTAATTACAAGAGCCGAACGAGTCGTGCAAATCAAATCTGCCGAGTACCAGACCGTAGCCAGAACGAGAAACAATGGGATCAGTCGCAAAAAAACTTCACAAAAATTAATCAATCGGAATGAAGGCGATTTTTTCATAATGGCAATTGGCACGGTTACAAAGGCGCCATTAAATCATCGATGTTAGCATTCGTTAGTAATGCAAATTTTGCTCTAACGAAAATGTTCGACCTTTTGATTTTCGCGCAAGATATCACGTGCAACCGAATAAGCTGCAAAAAATACAATGATATATATCAGCTTCAATTGAAATATTAAATATATTAACGAAATCAATTTAAGTAACAAGGAAATAATCAAATTTTACGTTAGCGTTCGTTGAAATGGTATTTATACGTGCTATTTAAATGATGATGTGTAATAATGGTAAACGATCTAGGAATATTTTGCATTCGTCCACAGTATTTTCCACGTTCCGTCACTTCCGGAATTGTTAGCTGGCTTTGATTGATGATCCTTTCTGCCTAACTAACTTCATTAGGTATAATTTCATTGTATTTTTTCTTTCACACAAGCCAATCACGATACAAATATCACGCAATTGGTAGTGCAAGTCCATTAGGTGGAGAAATTCGCTTTCTATACAGAGACAGATGTGGATGCATCGAACTCGTCCACTCCCCCTGTGCAATCGATTACGCCAATATCGAGCATTATGATAATAATTATACAGTGTCGAAACGGTCGATTGTCAATAATAAATGCAATCGTATGCAAATAAAAGCGTTATGCAATACATTTGCATTGAGGTTATTCAATATGCGTACGCCGACAAACTAGTTTATCTGAAATATAGATAATTATATTTCATATACAGACGACAAAAAAAATGAATGATCCAATTTCAATCTAAATATCAATATGTTCTCATGCAAGTCATAAACAAAAATAAAACTGAGCGAACAGGATGTTTGATACGGCTAGAATTCGGCAAAAAAAATCGTGATGATAAAATTGAAGCCAAGGTCGCGGCGTTGTTACATCGTTACAAGATTACGTGCATTAATAGGCAATGGGACAATACGAAATTGATGACTGTAATTTGCTCTGAAATAAATATATATTTATTTAATTCGCGATAATAAAGGCGGCGCGCGATTTTCAGAACCCGTTTTCGTTTGAACATGTTTCTCGCGGGGTCGGTGTGGGCGACGAACATGTTCGCATCAAAAAAGAATTCTGGATGAATCGCCCCGTTTATTGGGAACCGATACATATCATTTTGATCCGTGAAAACTTACCTAATTTTTAATTTCCAATTTAAAAAATGGGCTACACTGAAACACTATCACAAATCAATTATTATACATACAATAAAATATTAATTCAACAGATTATAATCCAATTTGAAAATCATCGCTCTTGACGACGAAATAATCAGGTCTGAATTGAATTATAAAGCCGCAGGTTATACACGTGTATACGCAATAATCCACTTATTTTATATGAATTAATTTAATTCAGTTTTAATACATATTATTATTAAATCAAATACGATTATAAATACATTTTACACTCACTTTACTTATTATTTATTTGAATCTATCACGATTTTACATCCGCATTTAACACTGTTGCTTAACTAAGATTGCATCTGATATAAAAGATGTTTGATTAAAAGTGCGTTCGCGTTTTTTTTTGCCGAATTGGCGCAGAGCTTGCAGAGGGATCTGCGCGAGTCCGGTGGAGAGTTGAACGCGCGGTTGGTACACGAACCCGGCGCGCGCGCTGACAACACTGGCGGCTCACGCTCAGCTGGGCCGAAGGACGCGAGCTGGCCGGAGGTGGTGGAGGTGGTGGTGGTGGTCGCGGTGGTAGACCGCCGAACAAAAAGGTGTTTTGCTCTCTCTACCGTGCGCGCACCCGCTTAACTTTGCCGGTTGCCGGCACTCAATGCAAAACGCAGCCTCCGACGTTCGCAACATTGTATGTCTTGAAAATCAACAGGTTAATACGCTTTGCATATCTTCGAGTGGAGCTTTTTTTCCGATGATACAGAAAGATGACCGGCACGCTAGGTGATACTATAACACCACAAGATTTTATGCCAAATAAAATACGTATTAAATTATTACATGCTAAGCTTTTGCTTTGACCATCATCAGGCCCGTCCTAAGATACGAATCTGAATGTTGGGCTTTGACAAAACAAGATGAGCGACAACTGGATATTCTGGAGAGACGAATATTTGGAGCCGTATTTGACGACAGGTAATAGCGTATCCGAAGCAACGCGGAGCTGTACCGACTATACAAGGAGATACCGGTCACAACTGTCGATAGAGTGGCCAGACTCCGGTGGGCCGTGTCAAGGATGCGAGACAGTCAGGAAAAGGCTTATGGTTAACAAGCCTTCCTGTCCACGGAGGGAAGGAAGACCAGGACTGAAGTGATTGGACTGTGTACAGAGGGACATTGCAACGTTGAAACTTACCGGAAGATGGAGCGTCGTAGCGACAGATCAGATAAAATAGAGAACGGTGTTCGATGAGGACAATAGAACTGTTGTGCCTCTGATGATGACGATGAAGCTTTTTCAATAATCACAAATACATCGCTAACTTTACTTCTTCATCGGAGAAGATTTTTTTTCTGATAGCGCTAGATTTTCGACAGAATAATATCGAATAGAATAAGTTCAATTCTATAAAAGTAATGCTTCAGCAAGCCAAATTCAAGTTTCATCAAATGGGCTATGCATAAATTACGGTAAAGCTGAAAAATATGTCATTCTCCTGCTGCGTTACTATAATAGTATCATCAGCTATCAGTGTGTTAGCATGTCGCAGTTGGTATCGTTTTGAAGCTCCGTTAGTAATCTTTCTGGTTTTGGTCTATAGTAAAAAATACAACGACCAGGGATTAGAAAGACACATTTGCGGTATTTTATGATTTTTTCATTTAATAACAGATTAAAATCATATACGATATTAACGGAGACATTCTAAATCATTGACAGTGTTATAGATGGTATGAAAAGTTCACAATTGATAAAAGTGGAAAAGCAAAACAAAGCAAAATCAGGGAGACCCTTTTAAAATTATGATAGAACTTTGAACTCATTCCTGGAGTTTGATATGTATAACACAATCTAGATTACAAGACCTCAGTAATCCACAGTCAATAGTGAATAATAATTTTAAAATGCATGGAAAACATAGATTTAGTATTTGGGTACCCGCTAATGGTTTTTGAAAAACAATTAACCATATTATCTTTACTGTTTATATATACAACCGATGATAAGCGAGTCCTAAAGACATTGATCAAATCAGGTACTTGTGTCTATCTTTGTATTATCATTGCTTGAAAAAAGTTCTACTTTTGTATTTTTTTGGGATGTTTTAGGAATAATTCACTATGAATTACTAAAACCTGATCGGACTGTTACAGCAGAAGTTTATTGTGCTTAATTAATAAGATTATCGAAGGTACTGCTCAAAAACGATCCGTTTATGGAAACAATAAAATAGTAATTCTCCAGAATGGTAATTTAAGATGCAGAAATAATTACGCAGGACAAATAAGCGAGCTAGATTTAAATTATGTAACATTCAGACTATCACCTTTTTAAATCGATGGAACATTCGTTTCGAGATTACAAATGTTGAACAAGTTCAAATGACTCGGAGTCGAAAAAAAAACCACTAGAATTTAACGAAAGAGGTATTAAAAAGCTAAATATTTTGTGGAGGAAGATCTTAGAAAATAACAGAAAATATTTTACGGAATAAATAACAATTTACAGTTTTTGTTTAAATAAAATTTTTGTCGCGATCAAAAAACATGCAAGATGGGTATTTTCATGCAAGGTCACATCTTCGGATTGGCATTCAGTTTAATCTGAAATATAGACACCTTAACAAATTTAGAGGTCATCGTCATATTAAACACTGTTGATTATTGATCATGTTCTCCGATACTAATAAAATAATAGCTTTTGATTATTCTAGAAAACTATAAGCATCGATGCATATTATTGAAAGTCGTTCTTGTCATAATTAATGTTTAACCGCTACTGAGGACAGATAGTATTCGGACTAGTGATCTTCTGGATAAATTTGATTGACGTTGTTCGACACAGATGTAGAGTAGAAGCTAACAATCTACTCAGCAGCCCTTTTCAGTATTAAAATTGCTGTAGTACAAAAGACCGGGGAAAACTACACTACTATATACTCCCATCAAAATTATATCCATGGTTCTCAGACTGTTATCGTAACGAGTTCTTCAACGAGAGAACTTGTTCGAGTGAAAGCAATGCCACAACCCAACAACTATTTCTACTTCATGTCGCTAAGGTGCATGACGTTGGATGCCCGGCCCAAAGAGGGACCTTGTCCCTTGGTAAGGCTCGCGGGTCAACCCGTGTCAGTGGTACTACATAGCCAATTACTGCTGTTTAGTCAACTTCAATAATGATGAATACGTGAAAAATTAAAAATAACAAAGCATCTGATATTTAAGTATATGACTTTTATTTTTATGATTGATATCATAAATATTACTTTTTATCCATGCAATTAAAAAAATCGATAACTTTACTATATATATAGATTTTTGAATATCTGTGAAGGTGTTAAGAAACATCTTATATCTCCATGAAAGCATTTTCAATTCGTTGATATCTACCGTACATTTATATTAATAACTTCTTTTAATATATTTAGTTATTATATAGATTTTGAATATCTGTGAAGGTGTTAAGGAAACATATCTTATATCTCCATGAAAGCATTTTCAATTCGTTGATATCTACCGTACATTTATATTAATAACTTCTTTTAATATATTTAAGTTATTATAATGCCTTTTGATTATATAATTTTTTTGACCGTTTTAAATATTTTTTTCCGAAATTCTAATGCAATATGCTGTCTAATATTTATGTATAATAAGAACATTTTGTAAAACGCATGTTTTGTAGAGCCTTACGGCTCTTATCTGCCGCCCGTAATTGTATCAGCCCGCGGTTTACACCGTACTTTCTTCGCCTTCGCTCCGATTAATTACATCACGAACTTATTTTGAATATACACTAGGTATCGTAAATGTAATGAGAGATCGTTTATGAAATCATAGAAAAAAATTGTAAAGCAAGATCGTTGTCAAAACAGTGCGTGCTCTGTTGAAAAATAAGAGCGAGAGAACATCGCCACGAATCATAACAAATCGTAACTCTGCGCACATAATTTGTTTTATTCTTCGCACCGCCATTACCGCGATACATTTTTGTACCTTCGGTTAATCCGACTGGCAGCTGCGTAGGCCGCAAGATGAATCGATCGATCGTGGGTCGACGATGTTATCCGAAGTAACGCATCTCGTGTTTATTTTAATTCGTAGCAATGCATCGTTGCATTGTCTAATCACAAAAAATCCAGGTGAATATTTTTCATCCAAAGCTGACCCAGTGCATAAAATGCAATGCAATATAACAAAACCAGATCCGCGACAATAAAAAAACTCAATAAGATTTGGGTAAACGATAACTGTACACTTTAACATATTTTCGAGTCAAATCTAAATTGCTATGACGGCCACTGGGTGGATGAAATATTAGCCCAAATCCAGTTAGACGAGCGCAAGAAAAACCACGAGACAAAAAGCAGTGTTATATGGCCAAATGGTTATGGTTTCGGATCGTAAAAAATAACAAAAGTCGTGCACACACCTACATAATCATACAAATGACTGTCAATCGGTAACTCAGCAGCGTATTTGCCTAATTCATATCACAGATGGTTTTTTTTCGTGATATTTTCATTGATCATGTATGGGTGTTGTGTCCGAACATACTTTCCATAAACGGCAAGCGTGAAAATCTAATGTCCACACTCTTAAAATTTTCATATGATATGTACAAATATATTTTAAAACTTTTTTAACACAATTTAAATATTTACAAAGAGGTAAAAATATATAAATCAGAAGATTTGAATAATTAAGAGTGAGGTGTAAGTGTATACGCGCAAATAACTTTGAGTAGTTTAATATATAATTTAATAAAGATATTTTAAAATTGAGATAACTACTAACTATCTACTATGTTTTTTTAACAAATTTTATTTGATCACAATCTTTATGTGGTTCCAATGAAATCATTTAAATTTTATCGTAAAAGTTAGAGTTGTTGAAACGATCAAGATAAAAACGATAAAATAAAGAAAAGTACGACTGGATTAAAATATCATATTTCAATAAAATGTATTTCGTATAGAGCAGAGAACCTCCAACTTAAGGTTCATTGATCTTTATTTAATATTAATACATAAGAGAATATTTATATAACGCATTCCTAACCATCCATAATATGTGCGTGCGTACATATATTTTATGGACCACTACGCGGAGGTACATTTATATTATATGTACAAATTAGATGAGCCAAATGATGCATAGAGTAAATAAAATAATTATTATGTAAATTTTCCATTCGTGTGTAATTTCAATTTAATTTTACAACAACATGAATGCGTTTTCTGTTAGAACGTATTTTCCAATTACAGCATTTTATTGCAGTCAGCTACATTTTTATACGTTCCGTCTGTGTTCGTACTCGGAGATCGAGATAAGGAGATATTTCGAAATATAATAAATCAGTTGATTCGAAATATCCGAGTGTGAATCTCTTCCCGTTCGACGAAGAAGAATCAAGGCTTTATGGGCGTATAAGGAAACGGGCATTTGAGCTGCACGTGAACCAGCACGACCAGAGCAACAACAATGAGCCAAGGGTGTGGACCACGAGAACGCTGCCTCCACCTGTTATTAGTGACCCGCGGTATTACTCATTCGACGAGATGGAATTCGGCTTTTTTTACAACTTTTCTTATCCGACATTTTTGGTGTGTTATCGTGACGGCCATGGAAGAAGGTTAATGTGTTCATAAACGCCATATTAGCGCATTGGGGCACACGTTTAATAATAAACGAATTCGTCGAAATATTTTAGGAAGATGATTGATGAATCAAATTGCAGTGTTTCTACATTTTGTACGAATGCTGTGCGATACATATTTTTAGGAATGGAATGCAGAGTTAACCGCTGAGATATAGAAAAAAATGATGAACGGAAACGACCAATTAAATTGCTTTTATAGAATACTGGATATTAAAACACAGTAAGTATATCTGCAAGATCAAAGCTCATCTAATCAAATAAATATTAATATAACGTCATTCAATTAATTTTCATCGATTTTATGTTAACCAAAGGAATATTTTACATAAAAAAAATCTTAGAGCCGAGTGGGTCAATAAATCATACTGTGAGGTTAGCCGATGCTTTTAGTTCATTCCATTAGAGTGAAAGACGCGCCGCCTCTGACAAAAATTCGTCGGTTATTCTGTGAAACATATAATTATACATTTCATTCATCGCGAAATAAATGCATTGTGAAACTAATCTTTAATGGCTATAATTATATAATTTATTGTATGTACATACTACTCTAATCGTGATGGAGTTGTCCATTATTTGCGTTAGTGTATTAACCTCGCACACTCCGGTATCATTTTTATTTTATTATGGCATCAAATGAAAACATTTTTGTTTGTTTAAAAACAATTACGTACTAACTAATCATGTTTTAAATAACATCTCGGTTTCCTGAAACGATATCATTATTACGTACGTGTGTAATAATGGCGCGAAGAAAATTCTGCCGCGAACAATACAGGAAGAATTACGTTTCCGCGATATGTTATTGTTAACATATCGAAGCGTATCGATTTCTTATTATGCCATTAATTTGCGGTTTCGTAATGATCGTCGGGGATGATTTATAAGATGCAATTAAATAATAATTTAATTGGACTGGCGTCGAATGTTATTGCGTCCATTAAACGCGCACTATTTTCATATTCAACGAATTCAGACACCATTAGTACGGGCATTGTAAGAGTGATAATATTGCATTTATTGTGGTGGCACAATAAATTTATTGCATAGCTCGGTGTGTAGGCTGGCGAATCACCTAATGCCTTTGCTGGCCGCAAGTAAATTACCATGCAAATATCCCATAAAGTGAAGTGCTCTGAAGACGCACAGGTCTGGAGCAGAAGGCCTGTAGGAGAGAGAGGTGGTTCAGAGGGGCCGGTTTTGCCAGATATCTGACGTACAGGGAGGGCTCGGAGCTGAATCAATCTCAATATATATTATAATTTATTTATTTATTTCTAATATTTTTTTATGTTTACGCATTTAATAGGTTTTTATTTTAAATTAATATATTTTATAAACATAATGCAATAATTAATTCAGTTTACACTAAAATCTCGATTTTTTTATTTCGAAGGGACTGACATAAAAACGTAAAACCAATATTAACGTGGGGTGAAAATAATAATAAAAATTATATATTAAATCTCGTTTTTCTTAAAAAACTCTAATGATGATAAAAATTAATCGGGAAGCTACTTTTGAGTAACCAAAAAAAAAGAGTTATCCATAATTTGATGGAGATTTTGTATTTTTTAACACTCGGAGATGTCCCGCCGCAAACTAAGGACACGCTGCCGGTAGATCAACTGCCTAATTTTCACGGCACTAGTTCGCTTCACCCGCACTTGGTACATCTTACCGGATGCGAGTTATAAAAAACATCGCGACCATGGCAAATAAATCAAATATTGTTGTTTATTATTTTTTTTGCAATAATGTTTAATGATCATTTATGATATTCATTCTTTAGTCTTTTTTAGACAAACACAAAAAGTTTGTGACATTTGGGATTTATATTAAAAGATTTATTCGAAAAAAATCAAAAACTTGGGGTCCCGAATAGGCAGGGCTAGGTTTATCAGATAACAACTATTTATGAATATAACTGTCGACTATAGTGCGATAACTTTAGTTATGTCTATGTCACATTAAAGTTAAGATCCACATAATATAGCAAGGGTTCGTCAGAAATTAGTTTTCAACAACCAAGGACATTGTGTTGTCCCTTGTCAATTCCAGGTTTCAATAACAGGTCACTCGTACAGTTTGAAGAGAAATAATCTAGTTTTGTATTTTCTTTTAAAATTTATTGAAATTTAAAATGTTTCAGGCGTAAAATTCGATAAATAAAAATGTAAAATCGTGTATCTTATTTACCAATATTAAACGGGACTCGCCAATAGCGGAAAAGCGTGAATTTCAGGCATATAAACCCGGTATTCTACTATATTATATTTTTAGAAAATTTTAATCAACTGCAAATATGTTATTATTATAAGTAAAACGATTTTATTGAAAAAAAAACTCACTAGAATGAGTGGTAAACACTGTTATAGTAGCGGTTTCAAGGCTATTTATCTCTTTTAGAAATGTTAAAAATCAATGGAATGTTTAAAGAGTAATAACGTTAAATCTGGCAGGCAACTCAAAGCTGTGTGTGACAACTTTATCGAAGCAAACGTCATCGTTAAAAAAATATTTTTATACACACATATAACATTTAACATCCATTAGAGCCTCCGGATAGACGGACATACGTCAGAGTTGCTTTACAAAATTGCTGTACAAGACAGATAATAGAAATATTTTATTCAAATTATTAAATCTATGCTCCACTGCCAGAAATCGAGTATTATTAATTTTAAATAACATAATTACTCAGTGGCATGAAATCGTGGATATGCTATAAAAGCACTTTCAAAAAATTAAAATCATTAAAAAAACATGATGTTCGAGACGAATATTAGGAATATCGTAAATATTCGAGATCATCTAGATCTGAATTGAAGAAGAAAAGGAGTAATAATTTTTATTTAAAATTGTTTCTTAATCCTTTGTCAGCTACCATAAATCTCGTTAACATTAAAAACAATATATATATTTTTGGAGTTGAGCTTGACCGTTAAAGTGTCTTTTTTTATTATGGAAAACAAATAGATGGAAAAATCGCCATCTTGTGGTCTGCACTCGAAAAGATTAACGGGAATCAGTTATAGTAAATCATGACTATATTTCTTAACATCTGTAATCAAATAAATGTTTCTGTTAAACTGATTAAAATAGATTATTTTCAATACCTGGACATATATTAATTTATTTTGAATATTAATATAAAATATTCAAGTTTATTTTCAAGAGTAATTAGCATACATCAAGCATATATTTTTAGTGTTAGCCATTCAAGTGCTGCCAAAGACTGCGGTCAATGGCTCGGTCAACCAAGTAAATATAATACATTTATTTTATAAGAATAAAACCTCTGAATGTGTGCAGATGATATTCCATAACAATACAGAGCCTTGAAATCAATTGGCATGATGTATAAACTAACGACATAATAATTCAATATATTTTTCTAACAACTCTAAATTATAATTTAATTATAATGCATTAATAACATCTTGTCGGGCTATAATTTTATTTTTTGTGGAAATAATTGGATAAATGTTTTGAATCGCGATTACTCACTAGGATGTAACCTTCATAAGTGTTTATTAAAACTAAAGCGTTATTATTATGTCATAGAATTTTCAAGAAGTAAAGTAAGTCTTGCCGTTATCATGCATTCAAACATATTCGCATATTCCGTTAAAAGCGTCAGCCAAACACAAAAAACGACTCCCGTGTGTGAAAATGATTAATTATACTAAAAATAATTTAACATTATTTATTCGAATTTAATAACATCCATTCCATGATACCGCGGGGCTCGCATGCTGTACGGCCGAACAAAAATGCCATAATTAATTACGCAGACAATGCTCCAATTAATTAAATTTTAACAAAAATTTCAGCCGACAATGCGATATCATTGTGTTAAGTAAGTGGTGGCATACAAACACATCGTCGCTCCGCATTGTTCCCGACATGCTAATTGTGTAGAAATTGATACATCACAGTTTCACACAAACGACTGAAGCTATCGTATTTTTATATTTAATTCCTAATCGGTTTTATTTCATAGGAGGCACGTGCCGCCCATGGAGCGGTCGCAGCGGTCGTTTTGCCGCGTCGAAGCCTCCGGGTAAACAGCAATTATCGACTGAGTCCATGTCTCGGCCCGTACTTCCGTGCCGAGATTGCAGGACTCTATAACACCGACAAAGTCCCATTTTTTTCAGTGTTGAAAACTTATTCGATTCTATAAATCTTCTAGTCCGTCTGGCTCTGTCGACGATCGCGATTTTTCGGTAGCACAGATTCGCAGAA
Source organism: Philopotamus ludificatus (assembly GCA_022495035.1). NCBI lineage: Eukaryota > Metazoa > Arthropoda > Insecta > Trichoptera > Philopotamidae > Philopotamus > Philopotamus ludificatus. Next base: position 89,915 of record JAGXCT010036767.1, read on the forward strand.
ATCCGCCAATTAGCGCGAGGGTTTCTTTTGCGTCCTCCGAGTATCGTTTACATGTCTCGCGACGCACACTTGATAAAAATTTCAGTTTTTAAGATTAAGAAATGAAATGCTGCGCAAAGCTCGGACAATATGATGCATTGTAATCTGATAAGCGACTTTATTGCAGTAGCGAGATTCGAGTGCAAAATATAATATATTAATTCAAAATGATTAATTGCAATATATAATTCGCTATTGTATATAATACACAATGCAACTGATTTACGACATGATATCGTTTGCTGTGAAGAAATTGCATTTTTTTTATATAAAAAAAATACTAATACCAATATGATGCACACATAATATGTGATAATTTCTAACATTTTTTAACAAATTTATTTTAGATAATTTTAAACCGCTATCAAACTCAAAACAATATATTTTTAAAAGAAATCTAGGTTTAACATTTAAATAATTTCCCAATAAAATGAAACATTCCACCAAAGATTTTTTTTCGCGTGTCCTACATCATTTTTGTCAGATATCTACACTATATAGATTATTAGATAAAATCAGATAAACCTTATCCTTTTTTATGCGAAAGATTCATTTCATTAACGATTTATTTGTAAACTAAATCCACCTATGATTTAAAATGTTATGTTTGCGATTTTTAACCCTTTTTACTCGGTTTTAAAACAATATCATAACAAATACTATATTTTTCACAAGAATTATTTGTTCAAGAACGATTCTTAGAAACCAAATATTAATAAATATATTTTCAATTTCGTGCGTTGTCTAGGATCTAGTTTAATGCGAATAACTAATAACCAGGAATTAAAAAGGTATACAAAATGCCATAATTTATCAAGTGGCAGCTATTTAATTTACGAGGGTTTGCAATTTCCTAGAACTAGCTTTAAAATTCCAACGGGATCTGCAGATTTGTATGGCTGGATATCGAGAAATGTTTAAACAACGTGTGATACAAAAAACACAGAAGTGGATGATAAATTTCCTAATAATAAAAAAATCATCAAAACATGACAGTAATAACAATAAAAAATCTTTACTTATTTAAAATTCATTTATAACTTACACTAATTATTATTAAAATCTTTGAAATTAATTTGCCACATATTAATGCACTATTTTATAAATCAGTGTTGTTCTTAAAATACCAATTCAATTTTTCTTTGAATTCTATCACTTTTACGCGGTTTTCGTGATATTTATTTTATTTACTAGTTTGTTTTGCAAAAAGTTTGGTTATGCGTTTTTATTATAATAATCTATTCTCTTCTAATACCAACAACTTTTTACGTTTCTGATCAGTCTCAATTAATTATGAATTTTTCAAGCACGCCAGAAATTATGCCATAAATAAAAGAAAAGATTTTTCCAGCTGATGTGACATTTTTAATTGATTTTTCATTATTTTAACTGTCGTTGGTAATGATAAGACAGCCGCTTTAGAATATACTTAATTATTATTGAATAATTAGTGGTATCAACTGTGAAAGATATTTTTATTTAAATACATTCTGGCCATGTTGACTTCCAGTATAGTTTCCATGTATGAGTGAAAATCCTTCAACATAACTCGTAAATACAGAATTTCTAGTAAAAATGCCTAGAATTTAAAAAAAAAAGGCTAAAAATCGGGACATTAAAAAACCGCGTAAAAATATAGTTTCTTTGATACACATTTAATATACATACATAATTTGTTCTAATCTTAAATATATATATTCAAGCGTTGAATAATATTATTTAAGAAGAAGGCTTCAATTTTTTTTATGTAAAATATTAAACGAGAGTATTTTGTAATTACGATAAAAAAATCGTTTTGCTCAATAATTTTAAAGCCATAAAATTACCATCGAAATAAATACATACATTTGTATGTATTCATTTTTGCCCAGAACGTTATTGGCAAAAAATCTCAAGCGCATATATAATAAGAACAATTTAGAAATAACCTTCTAAATTGATTTATAACAAATTGCAAAAAAAAATAATGATGTATAGTATACTTGACATAGAATCGATTCTCCTAATTCTGAATATATAAAGATAATTAAGCAATTTTCGGCATACATAATTTCCACGCGCAATGTGATCCCCATGCTTATATTAAAATCGAAATGACGATTTCGGCGAACTCTAATTAGAATCTAGATAATGGCTCTCATCGCCAATTAACGAATCAAAAGTGCAAATTATTAATTTCGCAAGATCGTGCCGTAACGAGCCGAGACAATGACAGACCGGGGCGACCTTAACCCGCGCCGATTGCATCTGCCCTCGGCGAAAATCTCCCATGAAGCAGGAGAAATCTCTTTCATTATTTGCTCTAATCGAGTTGTTATCTTTATTTATGGACTGGTGGCCCGTACGATCTTCCATCCTCAGCGCCGTTCACCGAGCAGCCGAGCCGGCAACCCAGACAAATGTCTCGGCGATAATTTCAGACATCGAATTGTGGCATTAGCTTCGCCTCCATTGTTGCCGGTTCTTCGGCTAATTCCACGTTTGCTGTACATAAATGGGCATTGTTTGCGATTTGCTTTTATTTTGTGACGACTTTGCCGGTTAATTCGCGACTTCTCGCGACAATAACACTTCATCAGCCGAAGAAAGGATGCGGGCTTACGTCGAAGGTCGCTTCGCAAACATTTTCTACGTTAATTGGTTTAGCGATAATATATACATACCGAACGAAAACATGAAAAATCAAAAACCAATATTTTTCATAATGTCAAATACGATATAAAGTTTTGAAGATATTGATCATAGATTAAAAATACACTTACTATGTTGCAATTAAGCAATTTCATGGTAAACAAAATACTTATTCTATCATTACAGAATATATTATTAATCATTATTAGTTAGAATAAGAATGTGATAATAGCTCCAAGAACCTCTGGGGACGTCGATAGTATCGATTAATTTTTACTTGACTATTAGTCGAGATAAACATAATTATTCTATAATTAAAACTAATCGCCAATGCTTATAATATTTTTGGCAATAATAGATAAGATTTCTAAGTACACCCGATTTTCTTTATGATTTTTTTTTACATACACTCAACCCTCCTTTGGGGTCGAGATAGGGATCAAGCTATAGAAACTAGCCTTATTTAATGACTAGAATAACTTGAAAATCTAGCGTTTTGTAGAAAACGGGGCTAAGAAAGAAGCACTATAGAAGGAACATATTATTTCCAAGATATAAATAAAGAAAAATTATATACATGGGTTTCAATTTAACATAGAGGAATGAATTCTTTCAAAAACTTCGAACGTTATGATAACGATTTTTGTTATATGTTTGATGATCTCCAGCAGTTTACATAAATATATGCGTTGTCTTTATAAAATATCAATGTTATTATTTTATTCTGATTGTTTTAAACATGTCAAATAAAAACTCATTGTGAAAAAAAATAATTTGGTGTGTACATTTAAGAAACTATTAAACATAACGTCTTATAAAAATATGTATGTAGGTAGTTTGGCGCGTAGGAATTAATTAATTTAATCCTTCGTTGAATAAATAATTATAAAAAACAAACAATATAAATTTAAATCCTACTGAAATAATACTGAAATTAACCAGTGTCGTGGTTTGATACTGGGGAAATATTAAGGCGAGAGACTCATTCCCCTTGCATCTTTTGAATCGTTATCAAATCTTAATATGTGTGAATGGCGCTTTGGAATCTTTATGTTATGCCATTCATCCATCATAGTCAAATAAACAAAATAAATAATAAATATCAACGCTGGAAAGCATTCTTACTGTATTTTGAACAATGAAGATTTATAGGTGAGTCGAAAAACCATTCAAAATGTTTTTTACTATATTTATCGTACATTTTAAAGAAAAGATCCTAAAAAATAGAAGGCGAAATCCTACTTAATAGTATCGTTATTTTTCGAGCATACAGCAAAATTGTTTTCTATCGTATGGACGCTAGTATAATTTGATTATTACAATATTAAAAGAAATATAGCATATTAATTAATTAATCGCGGTAAAGATATAAAGTGAAAATTGCATTCTATCATCGCCATCATATTCCACTGTGAACTATGTGTAATACAATGAATTGTCTACATAATTGAGCAAATAAAAATTATGTATGTTAATGGCTGTTCTCAATAAATAAAGCTTTTTTACCATGTGATTACTATGCTTAAGATGAAATGCACAAACGGAAATGAATTAAAGTTTATTTTAATAAAAAAAAAAACAACGCATTTAAATGTATGTAGTTGTTGCTCCACACAGATAAATTTGACTTTTTTTTACGAATGCAATAACCATTTTCTAATACCAAACACATGACCATGTTTCCAATACACATCGTCAATTATTATAACTTTCTATAATTGACGTATTAATGATGTCACCCGCATATATTTTCGAATATCTATGCCCTTTTTCTAACAATCTGACCACCAAAGTCACGATCCATTAAAGTTTAGTGGATCGGTGTCAATTTGTTTCGCATTATTTCAAACCAATCATTTCCGTTCTGATTTCTAAAAATTTACACAAAATCCAATCGATTATCAAAAACAAAGTAATGCCTATTGATTGATATGTGAAAATTTACATCTACGTTGAAAACTCCCATTGCAGCCTCTCTCTTTCACGGCGGGCAAACTAGCCAAGTGTTTCTAGGCAGTAAATAGTGGCACACTAGCATTAGTCGTTTTGTCTTCGCGGGTCTAGGGGAAGTGTCCACTCACGATGACATCGCCGCTACGTCCAAGCCGAGGAGAGACCAACGGCCGATGTAACACCGCTAATATATCATCGATTAATAACGACAATCCCAACGAGCAACCACGAAACATTAATAATTTGCCAATTTGATTTTTTTATAATTATGCAATGCGATCGATCAATCAACTATTATGTGAGGCTAATAAAAATGTTTACAGTTTTTACGGTGTGTCATTGCATTTCGCACGCACCTCAAACTATTTCATTCATGAAACCAACATTTTTCCGCTCGGACCATTGTGCACGCTTGTCTTTAAACAAAAATTCGACTAATTGGCAATTAAAACATGAAGATTTATGATATTATCGAATTATATCATGGGCTATATATTTTTTATGTTTAATCGTAGTTGCGATGATGATGACACAATAATACAAGTCTCATTGTTTTAGCTACACACGACAATTACGAAGTTAAATATGTCATCTCATTGACAAATTACATGATCTTGATCCACATTTTTATTTTATATAAATGTAATTGGATAATTTTGTTTGGAATATAATACACTGAGTCACCAAGGCGGTAGACAGATGAAGGTTAGTTGGCTTTGAAATGTGGCAACGGACACAAGAGGCTTTTAGAATAAATAAAAGATCGAGGAACTGAACATGACTTGAGTGTATATCATTTTTCCACTTTCTTTATATTCATTATTTATTTATTATTTATTTATTTGACCACAATAGATAAATGGCATAACATAAAGATTTCAAAGCTCTATTTATCCTTATAAAGATTCGATAAAGATTCTAAAGATACAATGGGAATGAATCTCTCACGCTAATATTTAAGTGTCAAACCACACACTGGTTAATTTTTAATTAAATTTCAGTTGGATTAAAATTTATATTATTTATTCAACGAAGGATGATGGCATTAAATGAGTTAATTGAGTTAATTTCAACGCGGCAAACTACCTACATATTTTTTTTTTATAAAACATGCGGAGGTAATGGGTCTCTTCCTCTTACATACCACCTAGCCAGTGTTAAAGAATTCCTAGTTCCTGATTTCATAGTTTTTGTCGGACACCTTTCCGACAACTAACTTAGCTCAGTCACAATTAACGTGCATTATCGAAATAATACGCATGTTACCTACAAGAATTGTAATTATTTAGAGAATGCCGAAGAAAAATATTATAAGCTATTTTACGAAAACAATTTCTTTTTCATCTTCGTTGCCTCATACCTGTAAATCCTGATCATGACTAATATTAGAACTATATATTTTCAGATTGCCTTTAATTCAGTTGATCAGCTGCTATGAGGTTAATACTAATTTATAACCTAGCCGTGCCGATGCAGTCTATTTGAGATCCTAAGTTTTTCTCGAATAACTCTTTTAATATAAATCTTACGTGACACAAACTTTTTGTATGAGTTTATAAAAGAATAAAGAATAAATCTCTTTTGTCCGTAATTACAAAAAAAAACAATAATATTCGTTTTCGTTGCCACGAACGCGATGTATTTTCTCGCTCGCATCCGGTACTAGAGATATGTCCGGTATGTTAAAAATCTAAAAATATGTGCCAACCCAATTTGCATGGTCTTCTTAATAAAAACTATAGTTTGTTTATATTTTATTATTTTTTGTAGGTCCCTTCGATGACATAAAACGGAGGTTTTATTTACTATATAATAAGTATATTTTGAAAGAACATCATTTTATTTCCACCTCTTCATATATGATGTAAAAAAGGATCCATTCTATTGCCGTTTTATTTTATTTTACCACAAATTTTAATTTCCGTTGTGTTGTAAAACTCTATGTTAGCGTACAAAATATTGCAAATTCTATTGCTAAATTTATACGCTATTAATTCATGTCTTAAACATACAGAAGCATTGTTTGCGACGATATCTCGACTCGTTTCTCAATCGATGACATGCATTGTCCGCTTGGAACCACCCTGTCCGAGTTGCATAACCGGCGCAAGTGGCATCCTCGTGTCGGAGGGCCTTCTTCGCGCCGCATTTCCACTTTCTAAAATGTAAAAAGGAGAAAACAACGAATCTCAGCCGGTGTCCGCACGACCAGCCCGCGATCACGAGCTTCCGGGTCTGCAGCGAAGCACCGCACTGAGGCTAAGCTACGTGCTCCTTCCGTCGTCCTTCACTCTGACGTAACTAACAACCGTGTACTTGCAATGCACGATGACCGTTAACTCTATCGGATTCTTCGGCCCCGATTATCAATCTGCTACAAAGTATGCAGATATATATTGAAATCCTAAATGTAATCCAATATTTATGAAAAAAAAAACACAGTAAATACTAATTTTATATGTTATACAATGAAAAAATAATAATCACTACTTAATTTGACATTATTGCAATCAATTGTGTTTTTTTTTTTGAAAAATATTTATGCCTTTATAAAAATATATTACATGGATTCAAATTATAGATGAAAACATTTCCTGTTAATTACTTTTGGATAATAAAAGTGACATTGGGCATATAGCCACACGTATTGGCTAAACACTCTAATAAATAGGCTATTCGATTTCATAAAATCACAATCTTAATAGCTACTCTTCGTCTTGCGATATAAATCAGCGAGAGAAAGTACTGTATACAACAATATATTTCTCTATTCAATCATCTTTATCTATTCCCTACAGAGAGAACATCTCAGCGGCCGATCGTTTGAAATTGATAATTGATATTTCTGATATACGATATTAAATTGAAATATATTCCAGGTATTATCGACAAATCGGCTAACCGGACTGGTTTATTAAAACACCAATAAATCATATAGATAAATGTCGAATGTTACGATAGATCAATTAACTGCAAATTTTTAGCAGCTGCAAAAGTATATTGTTTTGAGTAAATCATTTCGGATTAACGGCAGTTAGTTGGTGTAGTAAAAATGGTAGTCGGAACCAGTGGCAGGATGATTTATATCGACCACCATTAGTAATTCTCTCGGTATATAGGTCCGTGGCTATAGCCATGTCTAATGCGGCGTAATTGAAGAATTTCTAGGACAAATGTCACCCGGGTCAACGGCAGACATAAAGCTCATCAATAATCCGGTGTTTGTTAAGCTAAATTTCGCAAAGTGGTACGAGGGCCACTCGAAGCTAACAATAAGATGACTAAATTTAATCAACCGCGGATGAATATTCCTTCATTGCATTCTATTAACTTTTATGCCGCATATCAAAATTTAAGTCGGCATGAAGACAACAGATATTTACATTCGGTATGACCCTAGATGATGATCATCAACATCAGTTACTGGGCGTGTCGCATTTTTCGCAAACAACTCTCGCCGAAACGTTGAAGAATGTATTAAAAAAAATATATAGTGAATCACATGCGTAAATATAATTCAGGGAATTTCAATATAATATACTCATCCTTTATTAACTCAGTAAATGTTCCACCAAAAATCAACCCATCTGTCACGGTGGTTCGAAAACAACCGGGTCGTCCGAAGGGGGTCTCTCAGTCTCGCAAAATAAATCGGATTTTGAAAGGTTTATATCCAGGGGCGACCGATTCTTCCTTCGATAGGAATGTACGATTATGCACTTTTTTCCAAAATAAAACTGTTTCGTCTAAGTTGAATATTTTGCTAGGAGAATATTCACCATATACAATAATTTTAGACAATGAGGAAACAAATACTTTTGCAGCATCTTTATTTGCATCATCCAATTCTGTATCCAATGTAGATTACTTTTATTTATTTATTTTAGACAAGACAATTACTATTACTACTTGAAATAGAATCGTCTTTGATCTATCCTATACGACTAATATCTTCCATTTTTATAGAAACTATGAGCCTTAGTATATAAGCGTACATTTTTTTGCATTATCGACAAAAATCTTTAAAAATTGTTTTTGTTTTTATCAATCGTGCGAAATAGCGAATTACTCGAAAGTCGGGGGCATATATAAATATATTATTTCTGGAAATCGTGTTAGAACAAATAATGTTTATAAAATATATAATGTTTGTTCTTTGTATTAAGCCGTTTTATTTTAAAACCGCTTAAAAAATAATTGAAGATAAATATATTTCATTTAACTTTTGCCATATTCTATATCAAAGATGGCATTTAAAAAATATTTTATTCATTTAAAACCCCACAAGGCCACATACTACCGCACTCTACAGCCCTGTTTATACGAGTTTACAAGTATTTTTTTCTTAACAAGCCAAGGATTTGACCAACAGTAGTTTTATTTATAGTACTACAGTGAACGATGGTCGATAGCCCTTTTCATGGGAAAGAAATGCAAAGCGAGCCGTCAACGTTGTCAACTCGTACATCAATCGAAGAATCGTTTCCGGCAAACCGTTCGAAATGCGGTCCGCAACCTGTTTCGGTCAAACTGCACCGAAAACACGATGTACGAGACAATTTTTTGTTGATACCATTACAGTTATGTCGTTGATTTCGGATGACGAGGATGACCTCAAGTCGGTGTACTTTTATTATGACAGCGGACAAATGTTTGATCGACATTCCATTATGGTAATGCGCTCTTTGCAATTTGATGAGCGGCACTCAGCGATGTTAATTACGAACCGCACACATCGTGTTAAGCAAACATCGATATGTACCGAGAAAATTAAATGGATAGTACTTGACCGTACCAGTATAAAGCACTTTCTTAGAAAAGTAGCGTAATGCCAAGAGTATATGTAGAAAGCATGTACTATTGAAACTCTGAATAAGAAACTGTACATGCAAATAGTGATTACATTGTTTATATATCAACTATAAATAGTTAAGATAATAATAGTAATGAGTAAAATAAGTTTTTCTTATTTTACTTTGTGTTATAATAATACGTTTTTATGCCACTCTATGATTTTTCAACGATCTGTCGATGTAAAAAATGAAGCTATATTTATTTGTACATAACCAAAAATTTAGAGTACCTCTTAGCGGCCAGTCATTCGTTCGATCACCTTGGTCTGCTAGTGATACCTGACGTCATCTTTATAAACACCATTATAAGCGATCATCAATAAGAAAATAACTTTTATATTTCAAACTGTGACAAGGCCCATAATAACAACAAGAAAAGGCCTCGAGCCGCAAAATCCGTGATAATAAATTCGAGTAAGCGAGCAACCTTTGTTTTATTACAAAAAAAAACAGCTCAATAATTCCCATTTGTTACAACAATTCGTCATCCATCCCGCGTATACTTTCAACTCATAATTCACAATTTGGCCCAACGAGATGCAAAACGTTTCGAGTTTTCAAATATCAATTTTTACTTTCTACGGAGCCGCAGGGCGAGCGAGGAGGCCACGCTAGGATCGGATCGTTTTGGCTATTTCCATAATCGACCGAACTTTTTCGAAGACTTTTTTATATTGCCAAAATTAATGAGAGGTCAAAGCGATGAACTACACATTCTGATGATCATCAATCGCCGACAATACCGAACAGCACTTAGGTTTTTTTAGTCGCATTCGAAAGTCTCGTCCGCAATGCAAAATCGGATATTGCCTTTAATAACAGTCTAATTGAATTACGAAGAGTGTCGGTACAAAAAAAAACAACGAGAAGAAACCGTGATTGATAGCTTCTCTCGGCATCCGCTTAACTTCAATTTCGTGTACGTGTAAAATGAGACCTACCTTATCCGTGATATCTCCATAGTGCTGTCGCTCCTCGACCTCCCGCACTTCGTCCGTCTCCTCGTGAGTGAGAACCCTCTTCTCTTTAACTTCGCGGACCTTGCCGTCCGGGTTGGCGACCGGAACCCATTTGGCCAAAGGTTTCTCGACCAATTCTCCGGAGATAATGCCATTCTTGGGCGTATCTTCAATTTGACCCGCAGGTCCATCGACAGCGTCGACACCCGCACCCGGTGGATCATCCAATTTTCGATGCTGAAAATAATAATCAATAATAACACACTGCATTGCTTAAATGCCAACAAATGTCATTTAAATACCTCTGTGTGCTCATGTTCTTGAGTTTCCGTGTCTTCGCTAGTCGTGGTGGAAACCAGAGGACCTGAATCGCTCAACACTTTACCGTCTTCGAGAAGAACTTGTCGTTGCACTCGTGTCGCAATTTGGCGTGTCGTCGTCAGCTCCCTGGTCTTCTTCGTTACCCATTCCTCTGCAAATACATTTAAAAATTCTAATTAAATTGTGGGTTGATGCAAAGGTTCTGACGTTTATTATATGAAATAAAAAACGTTTTTTTATAGATTAAACCAATTAAATAACCTCCATCGATTCTTAGTTATTTATTTATATAACTACGATGGATGGATGGTATAACAGAAAGAATCCAACGCGCCATTCACCCGTATAAAGATTTGATAAAGATTATAAAGATGGAAGGGGAATAAGTCTCTCACCCCCTTGCATCGAAAGGTAATGGGTCACTTTCTCTTATGTATTTCCTGACCAGTGTTATAAAGAATTCCCGAATACTAGCTTAGATCAATCGCGGTTAACTTACATTATCAAAATAATATGCATGTTACCTACATCCATAACACTGGTTACATACTTATAACACTCTTCCATCCTTCTCTCAATTTATTAATACTGTTTATTAAGTAAAACTCCCTTCACTTGACTGTGTCATCATCGCCACATGTGGTCGCGTGTAGTCGTGATTAAACACTTATTCTTTTATGTTTACTAATTCGAGCCTATAATTTTTAATGAGGATGTATAATTTTGTTCATTTTTGACAATATCGTTCAACTGTAATTGTTTGATTACGTTATAAGAGTTCGAAATGCTTAAAACCCTTGCAATAATACAAACATTACGTTTTATGGGCTTCGGCCTTCAAAGTTGTTAAGATATACCCCGATTTCTTTTCCATATTACGTTATTGTACACTACATATTTCTCATCTTTAGTCACCAAAAGATGCAAAAAAAAGCACCCAAAGCAACACATGTTGACACATTGTCCAATAAATTGGCAGCTGATAATTGATGAGGAATCCAAACGTCGAAACCATCCCTATACGATGCAAATACCCATTACCACAATGCTTGACTGCCATCTCTACCACGATCACCACATTAGTGTTTTAACGTTGATTTTTGTCAATTATGACTTTTAACCTGGCTTCATTAGACTTATAAAGCCATCGGGTTTATGGTTTATCAGACATGAAAATTTTCACCTTTGTTTCTGTCGAACTTTGAGGGGTTCTTTTCCATACACATCGCATATATTAATATTTTCGACTGTAGCAATATTATCTTTACGGAATTCACACAGCATGCAATCACGTAAATTCACAATTTTGAAACAAACTTTATTCATCAGTTCCGAGAAAAAACTGTTTTTTTCTAGGATCATACAAAAACGCCAATCCAAATCGAACCAGACAGGCAATATCGCTGATGCGGGCCCCTCGGCGTAGTGACAGGTGGCGGAGCCCTAGGCGGGTCACGTGCACCAGGCTGGGTCCTCCACTAAATCTACCAACGACCCCGATGGGACTGACTACCGTCATAAAGTTTTCTATACATCCGGGGGACATTTTACTTTTTTCTGTCCTACCATCCCCCCCTCCCAAAAACGCAGTAATTTGATATATTTTAAATCGAGATCAAGGCTGGACTGCGATCATTATGCAAATTTCAGTTATTACGCGTTGCATAAAATATGCGTTTCTCTGGCAGCATTCAATAAATACATTTCTATTACGAATCTAGCATCTAATGTAATCCGCATAATAATGGATAATAAAAACCGAACAATGAAGAACGTGGCGAAACCTTCTGAAGACAATGGCAACGCATCCACCACCCCGAAGGCAACATGAATGTGACCTTTGCAAGGATGAAAAGTGAAACAAAAGCGAGATTGCATAGCGATGCGTGTGGCTGGATGCAACTCATCAGCCGCCACTTGCATCAGATGCAAAATAATTAATGATATATTATTTTTATTTAAATAAATAATAATAAATCGCTCACCCTCTTTCGTTGTGGCTACGGTTTCTCCAGGCTCGATCTGAAAATAAGAAATACAAAATTAATAAAAATAAAATGAAAGGCGTTGAAACTTATTCATTTAAAATAAGATATTCATTTTATTCATCCGAGAAACAAACCTCTGCATTCTGCCTATCGACCTCCACTCTGGAAACAAACCTTAGTAGTACGCGTGGTTTTAGCACCGCGGCGCTTTTATCACTTTCCGATACCAATACCACCACCACCATGAAAAATGTGATATTGGAAGATTTTCACGAATTTCATTTATGATTCATTGCAATATTCAATAATATTTAATATCATCAACTCATTCGCTAAAATATATTTTTAAATAATTATGCAATAACAAATTAAGCATAGATTTATAAAAAGCTTTCTTCACGAGAACTAGATCAAGCAACCAACAACATGTCTACATTTTTAAATATGGGTATGACACGTGTGACGTTTAAGTAGCGTAAAACTACCGGGCGTGATTTGGCGAACCATGTTCAGCCTAATTAATAAATAATATAGTTTAATATCGGCACACTTGTTACATCGATAATATGAATTAAGATTATGGATGCTTGCAATACAAGCCTTGCAGGCTGATTAAGTGTGCAATATCATTTAATTGCAACGATTATAAGATCTCATGTGCGGTATTTAATCATTGACGTCCTAACCACTGGGCTATCGAGATAAGTTCATTGATCAGGATAACTACTTGAGTTTTCCGAATCGATCATAAGTAGGCGGACCTTCCACGCAGATACGCAAGTAGACCGGTGAGGTCAGACGATGGCCTCCGCAGTCACCTATGCACCGGTGACACCCAGCTCGTTGCATCAGAGTGCAACAATGGCGCTGATGAGGCTGCTCACGTTGCTGCTTATTCATGAGCCGAGAGCAGGCGAGCGACCTTGCAAGGCTTACGGCATTCTGGGCGACCGCAGTTTCCACATCGGCGCTCAATAACACTAACTACTCTTATATAATCGAACGAGAAAACCCGTTAAAAGTATATGGAATTGTTTTCAACTGGCCTTTATTTGTTTCAAACTCATGGAAATTGGACGCAATTTAATATTTATCGAGAAAATTCGAACTGTACTCTTACAAATTACCGATACCAAAATTTAATTTGCGAACGAGGCTGAAAGCGTTAGATGTTGAGATTTTCACGAAACTACGTTTAATGACTGAATTTAAATTGAGCAAGGTTATCTCCGAGTACAGTAAATCCGAATTTAATAATGTAACTAATGATAATATTTTAAATACTGGATGGGTTTGTTATAATTAGCCGAATGATGGAAGTAGTGATCTTTGTCACAAAATATAGAAATTTGAATAATTTTTATCATATAATTATTTTGAGCTCCTAAATGATCCATATATATATATATTGGATTCAACAGGATATATAGAAAAAAACTTTAATAATTTGGATATAAAATAAACCATCAAATTAGACATACAATATATCCAAGACCCAGCTAATGAGTGTCGACTGCTACACCATTTTCTATGACGTTAATACATTACGTTCCTTTCACGTGTTTACGCGAATATGAAACAGCAATTTCTCGCCTATAATCCAGACCTAGAACTAGTTTTAAAATTCAGAATTTGCATGGCTGGATATCAGCAAATATACAAACAACTTTTGAAACAAAAGTAGATAACAGTTTTTTAATAATAAAGAATTGAACAAACAAAAGCTTCAATAGACTTTTTTAATTAGGATAACTAATGTTCAATGTTTTTATGAACTCCATAACTTTTTTCACGGTTTTGATGCAATATCCTACCGTGTAAAAAAATAATTTAGCTTATATCAATTTTAAGATAGAAGTATTGTTTTTTGCATTTTTTTCGGAACTCACCCCGACTTTTAGCGAAGCTTAATGCGGAACACAGCGGTCCTTAAAGGGTTAATATATTAAATGCTAGGATGTCGATAAATTATAATTACGCGGAAAAATCTGATGTTTTAAGGGAGCCGTAAACCGAAAAAGATTGGGAACCCGATTTATATATTAAAATAATAATATGTAAAATATTAGAAGGACCGAGGCAATTCAAAGGATGGACAATGGTACACGTATTCCTGAAGACGGTCTGAAGTCGGTCTGAAGCCATTCCAGATTTGTCAGAAGACGGCCTAAAGACAGTCTTGAAGGCCGTACCAAAACTAATGTATTAAGTGGAGCCAGTGAAAATTTGAAAGGCTTATGAGCCGTAGACCGAAAAAGATTGGGAACCCCTGCGTTAGACTGTACGCCAAAGAGACCTAGACTATTATTAACGAGACAGACAGATGAATATCCGGGTGGTTTCTATTTACGACTTAAAGAACTAATAATGGATCTATCATTAAATAGTTAGATATGCAAAATAAAGTAGAATTATCCACAATTTTTCTACGGGTTTTCAGTCCTAGGGAGAAAAAAGTAGAAGACAGTTTAAGGCAATAAAACAAGAGACAAACCCCCTGACACGAGTGTATAATCAAATCAAATCAGAAACTGACTGCACCAGATATAAAAGCTCCTCGGACCACTGAATGACTCGGAGAACTAAAAAAGGATTACTATAGACACGCTTCTTTATCGTGAGGTGTCGACGATGAAGAATATTCGTATAAATGATAAATTAAAAATCACTTCTTTCACGTGGACTTTGAAACATATTTTGAACTCCTTGAATTAATGGATACAATAATATCGCGATAATTTATTTAATGATAAATAAAAATCACGACCATAACATTTTTATAGCCCATGCCAACTTTATACTCACATTTAACGGTTACTTAAAGCCCTCCATGAAATAAATAGTCTATATCCCCGGTCTATAGCAGTGATATTTCGCATAAAATTTAATGCAACTGGTAATAACACTGCAGGATCCCGTCTCTGTATAATCCATTACTTAAAAATATTGTCATTAACCAGTGCTTTAGGAAGCACTGAGTTCTTTCTAACCACCTGGAATGTCAGCGTGAAATCTACGTATTTTTCCATTTGTCCAGGTTGGTCGGCAATAGATGCCCTCCGACCGGGGTATCATTACGCCTCGTTCGCGTGAATTGAAACATAACCGCATTCCTTCCTCGGTAACCTAATTGAAGTGACTTGTACGAGATTAGAGAGATACTAAGCCGAAACCGGCGATGAAGCAGTGATATATCAAGGGCCATTAACGACCGCGTAATTTAACTACGCCGACGCTTGGTTTATGGCATCCAGCAGCCGTGTGAACGTTTCCAGACGAAAAATATATATGATTTTAATAAAATATATGGACTTACAACAAAGAGAACAAGACTGAATACTTCAAACTCGGAAATTCGGTCATATATCTTTGTACGTTGCGGAGAAAAATACAACAACCCGCTGTTACGGCTCGTATTGAAATTAGTCTTCCGACAGGCGATTAATACTCCGGATGAATTATTGCATTAAAATCGTAAATGTACAATTTGACGGCGTGTAAATTGAATGATTTATTTGTTTGAAAATAACTTCGAGATTCCAATAGTAAAGTTTAACAAAAATATCAAAATGGTATTTATATATTTTGTGGTACGGCATATATTGAATAAGTACGACCTGGGCCCTTAAATGGCCTTCTAACCCTGAGGCGGGTCCTTGCCACCTGGAGGACACTTCGCGATCTTTTGAGACGAAAGTCTAGTTCGACTAGTTGAAACAAGACAAAGCATTTACTATAAAATTCTCACTTCATTTTTTATTCCACCAATAACTCATTAATACACATTCCTTTTCATAACAATCATATACCAATACCATTCGCCTAATTTCACCTCTTAAATATAAAGTAAATTCTATTACTGCTTTAATTAAATTTTCTATTGGATCGATAAGATTTTTGCTTTGAATTGGTTATATCCACATTTAGTAATAATTAAATTAGCGGTCATATTTTTTTTAGTAATGAAATTATTAGTTTAATAACGTCCATAACTGTAGTATTTATTAATTGCGTAATGATTTCGATACATTATTCGTAAACTCATTATTAAAAATCGATTGCCATGATTTGCAAATATTCGCAAACTATTATACCAAGTGTTGTCTGTATATATTTATATCTTTATAAGAAAAATGATTTAGGATTTGGATTTATATATTCAACATATTAATCAATAACCAATCATTTTGTCCTTCCTAGACACGACAAATCCTTGTAATTTATAGAAGGTTGATAAAGTATTGGGATAATAATGATTTATTTATTTGAAATAATTGGATTTATTAAGTTGAATCATAAACAAGATTTGCAATTTTTAATAATATTTACGATTTATGAATTACATGTCAAAGGTTAAAATACTTTATGGAAACTGGTTAGATGAG
Source organism: Philopotamus ludificatus (assembly GCA_022495035.1). Taxonomy (NCBI): domain Eukaryota; kingdom Metazoa; phylum Arthropoda; class Insecta; order Trichoptera; family Philopotamidae; genus Philopotamus; species Philopotamus ludificatus. Next base: position 107,044 of record JAGXCT010036767.1, read on the forward strand.
TTTTTTTAAATAACTTATCTTGATAATGATACGTGTTGTGTTATAAATACATATATATGTAGTTCTAGTGTTTGAATAAAATCGAATGAGGCTCGACAGCGATTGTCATGAAATAAATGGTGCCTTCATTTCCCTGTGAGATTGATGATGAAAAGCCATGACACAAATGGACATGATTCATCAAATGCTCCGTAACAAAGAGTGACCAGAAACCAAATGCAATTGTTGTGCATTCCGAGCACAAACGCGTTATATAAATTTGCGGTCGTAATTGTGCAAAAATTTTCCATCACAACAATGACCGTCGCATGCTTTGGACACAAACATGAAAAAGTCACTCGGCGAAAGTTGGACAATGGACGCGAATTGTCATTTTGTGGAATCGACTAAAACCGAATTGGGCCGAGTTGTGTTAACCGTTGACCCACACGAGTGTTGCGTGCTATTGCGGCAACGATGGACCACGTGTCGGTCACAGGTGGGTTCAGAGAGTGACCACTTGTTAACAAGGCGGCCACTTTCCCTTTTGTCCGCGGAGATGCGTTTATACGTGTCGGCGGACCGTTAACTTGCAGTTTTGTAACACTGCACTGTGGAAAATCGTCAATGACATAATATTTGATAATACGGATGTGTACGCATATTTCGACATTTAAATTATTAACATAAATAAAGTAAATTTGATATAAAATTTCGTATACAAATAAAGATATCCGCCACACGACATTTCCAAAAAATTAGGCAATAGATGAAAATTATGTTGTTAAAAAATATTATTCAACATATGCTATTTTAAAATCAAATTGAAATCGCCAAATAAAAACACATATATCATCTGGTATTAGAAAATATAATAAGACTGTTTCCCTTGAATTCTTAAAAATAATTAAGTGAAAATCTTATCGATCCACATAAATTAGAACAGATGCAATGGTAGAATTTATTCCAAAATGATAACTCAAACGATATGAATAGGCTAAGATGTTCAAAAATTACTGATGTAATTCAATTTTGAAAATTAATATAAATGACTGACTGCACTAATAAGAGCAATAAAGCATAACATTTTACTCAATAAATAATTTACTCTAAAGAAAAATCTTTTATTGAAAGAAACGAAATATTATCAAATAACTTTTCGCTAAACGTATAACATTAATAATGCCCCTATGAGAGAAAGCTCATATATAATGCTTTCTTTTAATCATGATAGCGAAAACAATATTATGTTGAACCATAATAATATTATGATTAATATACCCTGGACTCACCTAAAATGAGGGGAATACATTCTGTGAAATATAAAATCGCATTATCTAAATTATATAAATATATCATTTTTTGAAAAATTATAATGAACGGCTATTATTAGGCACTGGTTTTTCTAAAGAAAATATCAAGAACTATTTGAAGATAAAAGCCGAAGATAAAGATATTTAGCCGAAAATGAAATTCCTTAAACTTAAATATTTACTGGATAGTTAACCCAAGAAAAATTACACCAAACTTTTTGGATACCAGCCGAATTGAAATTTTATAAAACGTAGTTTAAACATAGTCTTTTGAATATTAATATAGAAGGCTTGTGTGTGAAATTAACCGTTGGATCACTGATATAGGCCATAATTAATATTATGTCCAACAGCTGTTTTTATGTTCATAGCTTCGAATGTTAAGGAACGTCATAAATAAAAGAGACAATTACGATATAACATCAGTAAGAATTTATTTATCAAATATAAAACCTCCTACCGATAAGAAAATATTAGAAAAAAACAAAACGTTATAATAGATACAGCAGATCAAAGCACATAGAATCGGCTGATGGAAGAACAAAAGATTATAACAGTGTAATAAATAAATACATTTTTAATGCTATTCGTTCTACAGTAAATATTAAACATTAAACAATTGCCGAAAATTTCTATACATACCCCACACCTTCTTGTAATAAAAAAATAAAGCCATAATATATTTTAAATAAATGGTTTTATATACACTTGCCGGATTTGCTCAAAATCTCCTCAAAGTCTAACAAATATTTAAAAAAACAAAACGTTGAAAAACTTACAGCCCATCAAACGTAGTGTCGGCTAGCGTGTAATATGCGCGTCCCGGACCTACACAAGAACGCTTTTGCCGTGGAATCCACGACCCCCGTAGTTAACTCTTATTCTACTACAATACGCATTTTGAGAATCGATGGGTATATCGCAGAATCTCCCTGTTAAATTATTTGAACTGATAAGAAAGGAGTAAACTTATTTGCTCATCCCTATGTACCTCGAATTTCTTAGAAATTACAGATACAATTCTAGTATATTTGCCGATGCGCTTCGATGTAAATATACTGTGGAACTAATGTTTACTAAAGACTTAGGATAAAGATTTTCTACATTTTCGTCATTATTGAATTTTGTCATTTTGATTGTTCTCTTTATTTAAGTTCTATTGCCCGATTTTATTCATTGAAACTAAAATTGACATTCGCCCATTTTTAGCACTCGAGTATAAATTTCGGCAATAGATTTAATGGCCTTGGTAGCATTTAAGTCTTGAATATAAAATAGCAGAAAACAATGACTAATATGTCCATCGTCAGTGTTTATAAAATGTACCAAATTAAAAATATTCTTTGATTTATAAATTTTTATTTTTTATTTAATCAGGTTAGTTTGATATCTCTAAAAATAGTTTATTACTAATACTGCTTATAAATATAACATTATTTGATAATTTAAATATAAATTAAAAATTAAATGACTTTTTAAATCACCAATAATAAATTGTTATAAACAATGAACACTAATTGGTCAATAAAATTATTTAACTAGCACGTTTCAATGTAATAATATTATAATTAATTAATTTAAACAATCAAAATCAATTTAATATAATTAATATATACGTAAATTATAAAATACGATTTGCCATAATTTTATTTATCGATTTATAAAATTGCGAAACTATGCGATTTCAAATGATTAAAACGTCATTAATTTAATACTAAATTCTAGAGCATTTATTAATGTCAAATACTCAATAATATATGCAATCACTCTCTCCCGTCCACAGCCGAATGACGTACCGATATTCAATATTCAAAAGCCGTGACGAATTCACGTTTGTTGTCTGATCTATCCAACATATCACGAACAATAATCCATAGAATTGCTAAGTAGATCACAGTGTCATATCACTCTGGACACTAATTGAATTAATGATATTAAGGTCAAATCATAACTGTCAATACGAACGTGGAAGCCATTGTTTGCGTGCTTTCACTTGTTTTGAGTCGTTAGGGAGTATTTAGGGATCCTACCAAGCAAGAACTGATGCACATTTTCACTTTTCAATGGTGATAATAGTTTTTATTAATAAAATACAACGAGTAAAATATATGATGTGAACATTGGGCGTATTTAGATGAATATATTATTCAGCACTCGAGCTAAACTTGTTTATCTGAGATTTTTAATTTTTTTCTCGCTGTTTCTTTTTTATAATGTCAATCTCAACCAGTTTTAATAATAAGAAATATAAAAATAAAAGATAATTATCATTAATTATTCTATGCGCGCGGCTCTTTTCCTGCTGGATTTATATCGAACGTATTCATCGCACATCGATACTTCACGTCAAAGTATCATACGATATTAACATGAGCATATGATCACGTACGTACATTGTCAAATATAGACTCAATCGAATTGTGAATGAATGGAAGATAACATCCTGAATCATATGTCAGATATTCCAAAAGGATATCGCAAAGTTATCCAATGCGACTGCGAAAAAATGCACGCTAATATCTTCTGCAAATCTTCAGAAAATATGGAAAATTAGGCACGTTTGGTTTGGGCCAAATTGGGCTTGGGTGTCCAACGTGTGGCACACAGCAATGAGATCCTGCACACGTCCATGCATTATTCACGGAGATGCCTTTTGTGATGTATGGGGACGTGTTGTTTTATATGTCGCGATGTCTCATTGTGCGACGGCGACTTTGTGACGTCACGGTGCCCTGTTTGGTCTATTGTAGACCTCAAGGTCTCGTCAGACAATGTAGGCAAACACGCAGACAGATCCTATCGATAATTTGACGATACGTATGAGTATAGCGGCTCAATGGGTCACACAGCGACATTTGATTAGAAGTAAACTCATACCAATAATTTATTAGAGAGTGAAACCATTGGTGTGCAAAATATGCGAACGAAATCGCAAAGTTTCTCATTTTGTGACAGGTGACTTTTACGAGAATATGATTGAATATCAATGCATTTTTGTATAATTTATTAAAAAAAAAATATATTTCTATAATTTTAAAAAATATAAAACAGGCTGTTAAAGCATTTATTTTAAAGCAGTTAAGTTATTGGCAACATGGAGAGAAATGAGGATTAATTGTGACAGACGTTGATCCGGACAGATGAAGTCAAAGACGTGAATTGAGAAATGGAAGAGAATCATTCAAAAATTTTCATAGTCACGATCTTTAGTTGTGATTCATTGATCAAAAATCTACCTAATATAAATAATCAGAAATTTTCTATTTCACGGGCTGTATACTTCCAAATGTCTCTATTTTTAATCGTGTTAATACACTAGTCCATGAAATATCTTAACATTCGTAGCCATATAAGAAACTTTCGATGAAAAGGATTTCGTGTATTTTAGTGTACTCGGCGATTTTTTACTTATGGAAAAAAAATCAAAGAACATCATTATTGAGTTTTGTTCCACGTATCCGCCGCACGTGGGTCCTTGCAATTTATTACTACTCCTGTAGATAAGAGGGATGTAATGCCAAACTAAACGCCAAATAACGTCTATCAAGCCTTGTTTTTATTATATATAGCTTCTAAAGTTTATAATTGACTTTAAATAATATGTTTCGTTAAAAATCATAAGATTTATATTTATTTTTATATTAATTAAGATATTCATTATTAAATATTTTTTAATTAGAGAGTACACTGTAACATAACACGATCAACTAAAAAGTACAATAGTTTTACACGAGTTATTTTTCAATTTCGCAATTTATATTCCCGGTGTTTTGCGCCATTGCGCAAAAGGACATAATTTAATGTCACAATAGCCGATAGATAAAAAAGTAAAAAAAAAATAGTGAAATTTATCAACTAACGGCTGCTTTAATTAACCAGAGCTTGCAATTTACTAACAGCGTTTTCTCACTTATAATCCCATACTAGAACGAGGTTTAAAATTTCAACGATACCTCCATAGGTATATGACTGAATATCAAGAAATGTATAAACAAGCTGTGAAACAAAAAGACAGTGGATAACATATTCCCTAATATAATAATAAGAAATTCAACAACAAAATACATTAATAACATTAAAAAATCATTTTTTCATAATTAAAATACGTATGTATTAAAATAATTTATTTATTCATCGATGTTTAAAAAAATTGAGTAATTTGATGCAGAGTGTTTTCCATTTTTATATACGGCGTGAAAGTTATACTCTGAATAAAAAATATAAAAAACGCTATTGCTAGAAACAGCTATTAAAATTCCATGATAAGCTAAATAAATTAATGTTTATGTTCTAAAAAAAACTAGAATCTCTGGAAAACACTCTCGTCCACATTTTGTATTATGCGGAAAAACAAGAAAATACATTTACAAATTCAATCAAAAATGTACACGATCAATTTGATAATTTATAATATATAATTGCTTGATGGATTGGATTAGATAGCATTAACAATTTAATCGACAATGTACATAAATTATTTACAATGCAAATTATAGAATTTATTTATCGATGATATAGTCTGTAACGAGGAGAATTCAAAATGAAATATTAGCGAACAATATTAAATCATTTAAAATAAATAAATATGCTCCGATTTGATTTTATACTGCGTACATATAGAGGATATCGATTCGAAATAATATTGTGGTGAAATATGAATTCATAACAAATCACTGCGGTTTCGAATGCACGTGTATCCGCTGCAAGATCGACAAAGTAACAAGAGCCTCATCATTCATTTAAACGTGTGAACAGATACATCAAAGGCCACACGCAGTAAGCAATGCAACATTTATTTTCTATGAGTTCATCTTCATTGCACGCGCCCTCCGGATCGTCCGTGAGGACATTATTAGATATTACGCTCACCCCGTCCACCACCACGTGTTGAGCAAACGCCAAAATTAAGTGAGCTATGTCAATCTTTGTACAGCATAGCTTAAAAGCGGTACTCGCGTCTGTTTACTATGCATATTTTGGTAATTTACAAGTCAAATTGCTGTACACAATTTCGCAGCAACGGCAAATTAATGTTTCCGAATGCATTCGACGTTGCCACGCTGACATTGTATTAAAACGTACGTATTTCAGAGCAACTCGTCTTACGTGATCTATCTATTGTTAAAACAGATATATAAAAAAAACAACTTTATACACAAAATTTGCTATTTGAAAATCGTCAGGCGTGAATTGGGTAAATTAAAAATAAGTGTATTTGAGTGACAATGTTAACAATAGGAAAACTCTCGAATTAGACCTCATTGCCTATAAAAACAACATTTTCACCAGAGTGCTCAATTCATTTTCATTTTGACGACAACAGAAATGAAAATCATTAACAACCAAATGGAGAAATCTCCATCAAACACATGAAGTATTTATAAAATGAAATCATCCGATCGAATGCAAATATTTTGATACGTAGCATGTATTGCGATTAAATGCATCTCATTCTATTTTTTTGCAAAAAGTGACTTTTTACATTTTTGAGGTTCGACAACAAGGTCAATCCGGCGTATATAGTATGGCTTGTTATGCAACGGCCAGTCTTCCTTTGTTCGCCGCCCGATAACATCAAACACGGTAATTGCATGCGAAATGTGAATTTCGATCATTTTGCAAGACGATATAGCACTGCGGCTAACGGGTTAACAGTGAAAGGGTATGGCCGTTTGGCCCCAAGCACATTTATTTGAGCCGGCTCTAACATTGTTATATTATGCGGTAATATAATAATGGAGTAAGATAAAAGCAAAAGCGGCAACAACTCGGCCGTGGGAAAGCCTCCGCCGAAGACATTGTCCGCTTTTTATGCGACAACTTATTTAAATAAACATTTTTCGCACACAAATGCGTAACACGTGAAAAAAATACGTATTATGTAAAAATATTTCTAACAACAGTATTTAATATTATATTTTTTTGTCGTTAAGATTACCGCGTTGTATATACATATACATACATTATAACAGTGGACACGGTCCAAAGAAACGCTATTCTCGTTAAATCACAACTAATTCCTTGGCGTTTGTTGATGGTATTTAATTTATAAATGAGACAATGATGGATGTCTTAATTACACAATGCACAAACACTTCAAGTAACACAAATTCGTACGTATTGATAGATAAACCGGTGTTTTTTTCCGAGTGGGCGTCGGAAAAGCGAGCGCACCGCAGAATTTTCCGCGCGCGAATGAAGGGAAAAGTGTGGGCTCGTTCCGGCGCCCGGAGGTCCGCGACTCTACTGACGGACCCCTGCCGGCTCATCGTCGTCGCCAGCGTCGACAGCTGATGGAGGTGGAGCCTGGCTGTCAGTGTCAACGCATCGTTGGTTCTTAGTCTGTCCGCTCTGGGATTCTGCAGTGTTTAGCGTTCACGTATAAACCGCATTTTGCATGAAAACCTCTTCTAGGTCATGGCGTATTGTGTAAGATAATTGCATGCACAACGGATTAACTAAAGCGACAACTAACGCTTAAACTGATGTAGTCAATGCCCAAGGACGTAGATAAATAAATGCAAAAATCATATATAAACAACAATATTTTTATTCTAAATAAAACAGATTTACGAAAATATATGTTATTACGGTCGATGATCGTATTCCTTGAATTCAAATAAATAAAAATATGAAATATGTGATAGTTTTAATTTTATTTGAATTGTCAAAAAGGATTTGAATAAAAATAAATAATTATAATATTAAAAATAAAATTGATAATGTGAAATCTGCATATTACACACATTTAAAAATTTAAAACAATATATTTTATGCTATAAGCATTTAATTTTAGTAAAAGTTAAATTGTATTATTTGCAAAATATTTAAGAAACACTGCTCTTAAAATTGTCTTTATTAAGTATTATATCTCAACTCATCACCACAATTTAAAAATATATTACTCGAAGACGTTTTGCAAACTGTCATTATGTTTTTTTTTACATACGTATCATTAGCAAGAGTTTCAATTTTTTTTGTAACGTTTAATCACTGTTTAAATAGTTTATAAAACTCTGCCATAAATGTAGAATTTAATATGTGCTTATTCAATACATTACGCGTATAATAAATTACATCGACTGTACTAAATTCAATTATTTACATATTATTACTAAGATAATACATATGACATAGTATTATTAAATTAATTTATAATAAATAATAAATTTCCATATTTTATTTATAATACACCATCATCGCTTATATAAAAATGCATTTACTTATTCATTTTATGAACGTATCTAAATAGAAAACTTTAAGTTTAAAATAATAGGTTATCCACTATTAATTATTAATTTCTAAAGTATTATCAGAACACTCTTTTAAGAATTAGAGAAAAAACATAAATACATTTATATAATAATAATAATGTTTTTGCAAGTAAAAAATTAAATTTAAATTATTTTTTAACATAGATCCTTCTACTAACACAAACATATTATTTTAATTTAACTTAGATTTAGATTTCTCAGAAGATCAAGCTAACAAACAATCAAATGTATTTTTTATAGGTAAAAATATAGCATAAAATTCAGAAGACGATTAAAAAAGATCGAAAAATAGTGGTACTTGGTCCAAAAGTAATTCATTCAGCCCCCATTTATTATTGAATAAAACAATAAAGAAATCATTGCATAATTTTATTAAGTAATATTTTTATTTTGGGCAAAAAGGATTCTTTGCAAAGTTAATTTTTTTTAAAAAAAAAAAGATAAATACATAGTAGATTTATTAGTAAAAAAACTAATATTCAGATGTAGTTAAAGATTGATTAGGGTCCCTTTATATTTAATGAAGACAATTTAATTTTTTTATTATTATATTATATGTCTGAGTAAAATGCTTAAATATTAAAATGATATAAAAGATATTAGAATATATCTAACCGATCTGATTATTATAATTATTGGTAAGAACCATATTTATTCATATGGTTCATCTAACAATAAAATCACATACATACAATATATGCCTCGAACACTTTAATGAGTAACCATCTGACTTATAATTATGTGATTAATATTTGAAGAGTCACAGGTGCGGCTAGCACCATTCAATGGAAAACGACGTACGTATTAAAGCGTACCTCACGCTTCGCTGAATTTATTTCAACGATTAATGATTAATCGAAGCTCGACATGGATATAATATAAGCAATAATTTAATAAAGGAAAAATTTTATAACCATTTTTAAATTTCCCGTGTACAGTGCTGCGGTATGTTGTCTGTATACGTCTTACGGAAGTAGATGACACGTAGCTTTCGCATCCGGAACACTTGTTTTGTATTCGATATAAGTACATATATCTATACAAATCATTTTAAATGCGGCTTTAAATTTAAATTCGCAAAAAATGTCAACCACAGGAAGTCGATGAAAATCAAGTAAATCGAGAAAAAACCCTAAACAAAAATATGTTGAAATATTTACTTTGCAGAGGTTAAACACATCGTGAATAATCTATTAATCTTGCTATGTTATTAATGAATGGCTGATATTAGCCAACAAGCCCACAATTACAGATTTGCAGATAAATATCAGGTAACGCGAGCAAAACAACAAAACCGTGTGAATGTTATTGCATTTAGCATTTCGAAGGAACACTCCTTGCCACGGATTCTTCGACAAAACCACTTATATAATATACGTATATTTTATTATACAAATAATTATTTGTTTTTTCTTTTGACAGGTAGCATATTTACGATTTTAAAAATTGTTTACATTAAATTATCTTTACTACATCAAAGGAACGCGTAAATAATTGTTTCTAATTGCGGCGTTTATGCTAATCAAAGTATTGGCAAATAGTTCAAAATATTCATTTAAACTAAAGACATTTGAATAAACACGGTCATCAATGAATTATTTAAACGTAAATATATGGAAAATATCCGGGTAAACATTGTACGAAAACGGTTTTTCTCAAACAACATGCGTTTTGTAATTTCGCATATGTAATTAGCCACATGTTATTCGTGTTCTAGATTATGACCGGGCATTTGATCCTAAGTTAAGTAGTACTAATTCCTGTCGATACTTCTTATATTATTATTATTATTTATACGTTCCACTAAAAACCGTGTAACAAGTCATAGAATAATTAATTACTGGTTTCTTAGATTTAAAAAACTGTGTTATTTTGTAAATTACAACATTGTGGTATACAAAATCATGCATAAAACATAATAATAATAACCAAATATTCATTTATATCTATATAGCTTTGGGTTTATTATTCTGTCCTGTATTGTTGAATTTCTTATTGTTATGAAATCTGTTGTCTACTTCTTTGTTTTTATCATGTGTTGTTTATACATTTTTTGATTCGTTAAGTTTAGAATCATAAATGAAAAATACTGTTCCATACTCTCAGTAAAATGCAAACCGTTATGAATTAAAGCGGCAATTAGTAGTGATATATTTTAGCGTTTTGTTTAATTTTTTAATCCATGGTCATTGGCCATTAAATTAATTCATACAACGCGCGAAATTTATTATATAGTAAATAATTACATAAAGAACAAATATTTTTTTTTGATAATTTCGATCCTAGCTAAGCTCCATGTATTAACAAGTTTCGTGTTTCATTTTTAAACTAGCCGTGCCGATGGGGTCTATTTGAGATCTCAAGTTTTTGATTTTTCTCGAATAACTCTTTTAATATAAATCTTTCGTGTCCCATTTTTTTGTATTGGTCTAAAAAAGTCTAATGAATAAATATATTTTAAATAATCATTGACCTTTATTGTCCGTAATTGTGAAAAAAAAATAAAAATAACAATACTCGCTTCTGTAGTTCGGGTGCGATGTTTCGCGCGAGTACGGTAAAATGAGTCGTGTGCGAGTGAAACCATGCAATTGACACGTGCCGCGAGAATTCAGTCGGCCGCGAGCCATCGCCGAGTGTGCGTATCATTTACGGGTTATATTAATTAGTAGAATATAGACCAAGTTATGAAGCATATCTTGAATAACTGTTTTATTAAAATAATCCAATTTTCAGCATTTTAAGTCATTGATGAAGAATTAATCAAAATATTGATGAAGAATTCATCAATATTTTGACTTGAAATGCTTGTAGTCTAGTTTCCATTACAAATAGACCCCCTTCGGATGACGCAGTTGGTTACGTGACGGTTTAACCTCATGGATCGGTTAAAAAAAATCAGTTGGAAGCCGTCATGGCTTGTACTGTTGTCATCATTTGATCATCAGATATCTCATAAGTTTACGATTCGTTCTCATAGAGATGATTTTACGGTTGCAAACACATAAAAGTTCGATGAATCTTTGAATATTGGGGAGAGGTCGTTCTTAAATATTTTTTACCTTCACGAAAAGTCTCAGGGAGTCATATTTGGCAAATACAAAGGTGGAAGCATCATAACATGCTGATTTTCGATAAGTAAGTAAAAATCACCGAGCACACTAAAATACGAAAAACCTATTCGATGCCATTAATAAGTAATCATTCAATATTTCTACTAATTTCAAGATATCTCAGGGACAAGGGTACCAACACAACAATTAAACTTATAACAATTGTACTAATAGAGCCCGTGGAATTAAAAAAATCCGATTTTTTTATCCAAACTTGTCTCTACACCCAATCAGAACGGGTAGTGTAAGCCGAATTATACATATAATCCACAATTATTGATGTTGAAAATGGTTGGCTTGTACTATCACGTCTGCTCATTGCAATATATACATGCACGTGAATCGACATAAGTACAACTGTGACCCTACAAGCAACTCGCGGCCCTGGACACAGGTGCGCAAGGACCGGGCCAGGACCCTAGTCTACTCTTGAGCAATCGAGAGACTCTCAGATCACGTACTGGTAGTGGCAACTTATTCTATTGACATGCTTCGTTAATACTGATATTTCACTGACAAAAAAACCGTACATTTTCCCACTGTCCGATTTGCATATGACAACCACTCCATTATCTGACTGGGTTCGGTTAAGTAAAAAACGATTGTACGTGCCATTGGACAATGAATAGAGATTGAATTATCTCCAACGAACAACGCTTCAATATAAATCTTTATGATATAACATCGCAAGGTATTTCAGTATAGAAGACTGTATACCGGATTTGTAGCCTAACTTTAACAATTCATATCTGAATATACATTTTTTTAATTGATCGCCAAATGCAAAAGTTTATTGTACTTGTAAAGCGGTAAGTATTGTAATTTTATTTTGTTGCGTTATTTTTAAACCAGTGTTACTAGCTGCTGTTATTTAATATTTAACAGAATAATTTCGTACATTTTTTGTTAAAATAAACTTGTCGCGATTAAAAAATTACACTTCTTTCCTCTTTACCTAATATTAATATTGAATGTAAAGTACTAACCAATTCTTTTCCAATAGGCGGTGCTGCTTCATAATGTCTGATTGCAACGGCTTTGTTATCAGATGGCGGCAATGGAGGAGGAGCAGGAGGGCGTGGCGCTGTAGGCATTTTGGAAAAATCCAAAGGCTCTATACGCTACCAGCACATAACACCTGAAATAAAAAAAACATCGTTATTAGTTCAGATCTCTCGCTACCTTATTTGTTCATCAGAATTGATTGCGTTGCAAAACAGTAAAAAAATAAGCATTCTCGTTCCACGTTAGTAATTGATTACATCTCCCAACACATTAAACGCCATCCTAGTGCTAATTAAAACAAATCACCCATGAAATTGTTTAATTTCCGGACAGCTTTCATTACGTGCGTGATCCAAACTGCACACACGAACATTCATAATTACAAGCTACTAACCGCTACACGATTAAAATCACACAAAAATGAAATTGGCTTTTTTGTTCATCTTTGCTTTCGTTAATTATGATTAATTTCTGCCGGGATTCAGTCTTGATTGAAACTAATAAAGGGCGTGTGCTTGCGGCGGAACGAATCCAATTATCCGACTCGCCTATGTTAATTTAATGTACAAACAATAGATGCAAACACGACAAACAAAAGACGTGTCAAGGATTCATCCTGAAAAACTATCTTATATCAGATAAATCGTCCATCGAACTATGCGCCATATGGCAATTTGCGACCTTGCTTCGTTCCACTGCAGATTTTCTCGATCGTCACGACAAAAACTTGAATCGATTCCTGGTCTCACACAGAATCCATATCGAGCACCTGTCAAACCGCTGTCTGGCAGCAGGTGTTGTAGATATCATTAAATTAATTTATAACTCATAACTAATTGATGGTGCAATCGATCCGCGCAATCCAATCGATAAATTGTCTTTCTCGAGCGACGCAACCGATCCGTCAGACGCGATAAAGAATGGTTCGAGATGAAATCGTTGATTGGGATTACCAGTTTAGGTAAAGTCGGCCGCGCACTGTTTTACATTCAAACGATCCCATGAATAATTCAGAAAAATCCGCTCAAGACGAATGAGTCATACGCGTGCCATGTGCACGTGCGTTGATTACTCTCTGGGACTCGAGGAATACCTGCTGCGAGAACAACGTCGACCACTTGATAAATTGATACCGGAATACTCTATTACATAGACCGCCACGGAGAAATTGGAATAATGAACAGAATCTTAATCCTGAGGGCAATAATAATAATTTTACATAATATAGAATATTTTTATTCATAAAAAAAAGAAATGTGGGGGTATATTTTTTAAATTTGCATGAACCAAAACGTAAAAAAAATCGAATGGATATTTAAAATGTCAAAAATCCAGCATTATGTAATATGAAATTTATTTTGCAGTTCGTATTTAGAAATAAGGTTATCATTCTAATGATTTTTAACTTTGGGCATTTTATGAAAAGCGAATCTAAAAATCTAGTAGGGCTTTCCAGTTTGTATATTAAATTGTTGATACAGCCAGTTCTTGACTTAAATCACTCGCACTTTCTAAGAAAAGAAAAATTCGTAAAAAATCCCATTTTTAATTTTACAAACATTCCTTGTGTCAATTATATAATAAATAATATGGTGCAATCGATTGTGTCATCTTTGACTACAACCTTAATTGAATAATGAGATTCTTTTATCATACTTCACCCTGAATCATTTATCTCTCTCATTACCACAGGCATTCTACAGTCGATGGATCAGGGGAGTATTACTAATGCAATACAATATTAAGTTGAAGAATACACAAACCAAGACTTTGTGAATTGAATTTAAGAATAGATGAATTATACAAAAAAGGCTAAGGAATTACATGAACTCTAAAAACTATGAAAAAATTGTGCTAAAACTCATGGCTGCAACTTTTTGCAGAGATCAGTGATGAAATTAAAAATATGGACTCGGACAGTGGCAAATTTAGCACTCGAGAGGTACAGGCGCAAATCAACTTTGAGTCTCCCCCACTTCGAAATATTTTCACTGCCCCTACACCACATAAATAATTTATGTAAAAATAAAATTAAACTTTTTAAATTTTATTGCTTCTTCTCTTCTGTTTTTTTTATATTAAATTCTTGAAGATCGATAATAGCGATCTCAATGTTGAAAATAATGATTATTTTTAGAAAAATTCAGGGGCCCCTAAGGCCGAGGGCCCCAATGCCTTGCTACGCTTTGCTTTAAGGTAGCTACGCGTCTGAATCCATGGATCATCGCTGGCTATGGAATGTATTTCAGGTAAATTAGTAATTATTTTCCTATAAAAAAAAAAAATTAAACTGTGAGGCCCCAGGCGCGCGCCCTATGCACTAAGGGAAAATCCGCCACTGACTCGGACACCGATTGATTTTCAAATGTATGCCAACTCATTCAGCAAGCACTTTCCTCTTATAATGAAATTTATTAAGAAAAAGAATAATATCTATAAAAACTAAGCTGGACATGTTTACATATAAGAAAAATAAATCCCATCACTGCAATCGTTGAAAAATCACAATTAACTTATTACATATCTTTCATATGTATAATTTCTATTTTTTTTTAATGTAAAATTCGACTTACATCTAACGTGGCGGAGCGCAAACCCTTCAATATTCTAGAACTGACTGTCTTAATTAATTTTAAATTGTTCATGCTGCAAGAATTATTTTATTATTTTATTCGATTTTCTGATACGTTTTGAATATTATCATAATTTAAGTGGTCCCTGGCCCGAAACGAGTCCCTGCCACCTGAAGGGCATTACGCCATCTCTGGCGGTCCCGAACCTCCTCCATAATAGCTTTTTATTAATCATTTTAATTACTAGAAGAGTTAGTGCATTAGATCTTCACAATGCAGACAATGCTTTAACAAAAAACAGAAATAGCCTTAACTTTATCCTCGTTCTATATTTTTTTCGAATGACAATCTAATCGGTAATTAAACAAAGATGTTTTAACTATTTTTTTTATCCTATTCACGATATCAAGACATAAATTCTACAGCTGGTGTTATAATCTGAAAGTTTGTATAAAATTTTGACTTAATAAGTATTGCATTTCGAATTACATGAAAAACTCCATGGTTAGTTTCTCCCATCTAGTTACACTAAATAATTTGTATTTTCGAGATTACAAGTACGTAATTTTGCCTAAAATCACTAAACCAAATGAATCGATATGGTATATAAAATAAAAAACAATATGGTTTGATTCTTTGCTAACAATAGATTAAAACAATCCTAACACAACAAATCTGCTGACATCTATCAATCACACTATATATAAATATTTATAATTAAATTTTCAATATTATTTAAGCTATGTATTTTTTGATACCAAGGACTCTTATCATTCAAATCCTTTCACTTTTGTAGATTTCAACAAGAAATTCACACCTACTCGGGCATTAGAGTGACGCAACGTGTAACACTGAGAGCCGATCTTCCCACGCATTATGGACAACATTGACCATTTCGCCTATATCATCAAACCGCTGCATTTACATGCATGTCAAACGCAAATATGGCCGCTTAGATACACTGATCTAGATCCTAAATCATTTACGTTTACGAAATCTCGTTTGTATGCAGTACGGGCTCGTGGTATGCGGGGAACAAAGATTGCATTACAAAATCGAGATTATGCACAATACACACAATCACAATTATATTGTCTTCGATAATGTTTTTCAAATATTTATATATTTATGTTGTGCAATTGTTACAAATCCGACACTTCACGCACACGGGTGTTACCCAACTTTTTGTTCTTAAGCTCAAACAACGTTATGCAAATCATGTGAATTCTCTCCTTTCTTTACGAGCCATAAAACTAATTTGTAAGTAGTCGGCCACAATTCCAGTATATATCCTAACTGTACGCCTGCATATAATTTTCCCATAGTGGAATGGTGTAAAATTACACCAAACACCACGACTTTACAATGTAGACATTATCGCGAAACAATTTACATAATGCGGCAATCGGTCCGAAATACCTGATAAAAAATCGATAAAAATCTTGTTGGAAAAACATAAAAATAGAAATATACGTTTTAAATTCTAAATATTCATATATCAGAGTATGTATTATATGTTCATAGATATTACGTTTTTATAAAGAACGCTCCAATTTTATACAAATTATTGATATTAGCGAAATATTAAATAAAATCGAATGAAATTTATACATTCATATTTATCTGCCAAAGGCTACCGTAAATGTAAAGCACGATTCCAGGCGTGATTTCGATTCCAAACTCTAGAAATTGATATAATTTGGGTGAATTTCGGATATCTGTGAAATTTATTTAAAAAAACCGTTGTGTTTCAACAAATTACATCGTATTGAGAACACAAAATAATTTTCCAAAATGGGTGCATTGGAAAATGGGCATTTCAAAAGAGTGATATAGTAAATATTTTTTTTTCTACAGAGTTTAATAATAAAAAAAAACATTAAAGTGCTCTCAAATTCGTGTTTTACTATAAAACACTAAATATATTAATATATGTGTATTGAATAAGTCCAATTTTGTTTGCATTTGAGCCATGGACGCGGCTCTCGAAATTTGTGCGATCTACAAAGAAGACCTTATTACCGTTATGCATAGAAATGGTGTGCCAAATTTAAGGATATCAAACTCAGGCTTCCTCATGATTTCGAGAACCGTTTCAAGACGCTTTTGTAAGATAATAAACGTCAATTGTCCGAGCAAATGAAATGTGACCAAAATATTATATGTCGTCTTCCTAAAAACAATGGTTATGTTGAAAGATAAAAAAAAATAAACATAATTACGTCTCAATTCAATAGTTATGTCATTTGATTTATTATATAATAAATTTTACATTAACCTAATAATTTAGATCCATAAAGATGATATGCTCTCCAAATTTAAAATGAACCTTATAACAAATAACAAGTTTAAAAAAAAAAACTATAGAATGTTCATTTTATAAATAAAAGGGTTATTCGCTACGGCTCGAAAACAACCACGTCGTCCGAAGGGGTTTCTCAGAGACCCCAAGCAATTCAAGTCAAGTTATTGATGAATTCTTCATCTTTATTTTTAGGTTCAGCTCCAGCTTCTCGTTCCAAACAGTTTTTAGTAGTTTTAGATTTACTTTTGGTAAATTTTCTGTGAAGTTCTGATATAAACATTTAAAAAATAATCACTCGTCGCTGAACAAAAAACCGAAAAAAAGGCATGCCAGATATTCATATTCTCAAGATCTTGTTTTGTATCACCTCTTGGGAGTGACATACGCTATTGATCAGAGTAATCTCATCTTCGTGGTATGAAGCCTTTGCTTTTACCCTTTTGTCAGTGCCCATAACTCTTTATGTGAAATTTACTTTGAGCTTTATTCCAAGAGCATCTTGATTGGAAAGCTCATTTCTTTTTCTGGTGTATCTTTATAAATATTTCCATTTTGTGTTTGTTTCACATAAAGTATCTTCATTTAATATGTTTTAATAATTTTACAGCTGTTTTATATAACAAATTCCCTGTTATAAGGGAGTGAGTGTCTACATTTTATGAATTATGATAAAAAATAATTATAACACTATTGTTTTCTATGTACATATGCGGCATTTGTTCAACATACATTTTCTATCCAATGCTATTCAATACAATAAATAATTGGGCAAATTAGGCACAACGAAAATGACCTCAGAACGACGTAACATAAAATTACAGGTTGGTTGTTGCATTATTAGATACTCTCTCCAGCTTGGGGGTATTTTGCAAATTACGATCGAAAGAAAGTTGATAGTAATTAACGTGAAAAGGTTGACTGAGCTAAAAAAATGTGTACAATAAAACATTCGCGACATGCATGACGAGTATTATAATAACACCGAAATACAGACGCGAATCTCGCAATTGCATAATGCCGATAAGTGAGCCACGAGGCTGCGACATGCTAATTGTACAAAAAAAAGTGAAAAATAAAATAATATCCTGGTGTGACCTTCCATTTCGGGCATCACGAATATCATTAATTCAATTTGGAAATATTTTCCGATACCGATTGTTCTCCGCTAACAACTCTATTGTTGATATTATATTATGTTGCTCACTTGCGATCTCGAATCTTATCTCTCGGCGCCGATTTTAATAAATCATTTCGCAATGTTGGAATGGAAGGCCGTTCTGGTCCCAGTCACGCGGCAGCGATGCCTACACCCCTAAGGGAGCGCGGGACGTGATATCGAGCTTTAATGGAGATCGATTCCGAAGCTCAAATCTTTCGCCAACGACCGTAACTAATGCCTTATCTGCGGAACCTAAAATTAAAACGATTAATGTGTCGATACCGATATTGCTTATTATAAGAAACCTTGCGGCCGTGAACTATCAATTTGAAGGTACAAGGCACGGCTATATAACTTGCGTAATGTATGCCAATCAATAATCGGAAGTTATTAAATGTTTTCAATATGAAATACAATTAGAATGTAACGAAAACATGTTTCATATATAATATAATTTAAAAAAAGTGTGGTTTAAAAGCCGCCCAGAATTTCGTCTGGTTTTCATTTTTTTTTTTATAATTTTTCCCAACGGTTCTATTTTCCAAACTCCATCCCATATTGAAATAATTATGTACACGAATATTAAACTATTCTCAAGAAAATGTAGAAAAATCTATACAATGTGTTTTTATCAGTTTTAAATACTTTTATAATTTAATAATAATAGTTAATATAATTTGAAATGACAGACAATAAATTTAGAGCTGTTCAATACAATTATTAACATCTAATTAGTTTTAAACTCTTTAACAGCTGCTAATTTACCACACTCGCTAGTGACACGTATTGAAAGCTTTGTGCAAAAGTGTTTTCGATACGAATGTGATCAATCAATCAATGGGAACTTCTAGAACCCATAAGTTTCGTAAGTAAATATTAATATAAGTTTTGGCTATATTTTCCATTTGCATATGTATTACATATTATGTAAATTTCTTTAGCGATTAAAGATCAATATCGGTATCAACTCTAATTGTGAATATATAAGTTTTATCCAACCAAATCAATTGAATTATATTCATCTAAAGGATCAAATGAAAATACAGATTAATGTATTAAAATTATAAAATATGTATATAATAATATAAAACAAAATACGTGCTATAAAAGGATAATATCAGAAAAACCTAAATAACGTACGGAATTTTTATTAATATTAATATATTTTAAATTAAACAAAATAATCATAATAACCAAAAATATATTATAAATGATTTAAACATTTATTCCCAACTTCGCCCAAAAAAAAATAATTTATTCATAGGATTCCAGCATGCATAAGATATAACTATATTTTAATGATGCGTGGTAAATATATGTTTGATTTATTGCGTATGCATTTATTTTATCATTGACTTTTTTCTCAAAGGATTTGAATCTTTAAAAGCATAATTCATGATAAAAACCCTTTTTTCTTATACCTTTCGTAAATATTTTAAGCATTTTGATTATTAAGTTTATAACCTCAATATGTATCTCACAACACAAATTATAAAGGAAATTGTGTCTTATCCAACTTTCTAGGAATGCAACGATATAGCAATTATCCGGCTATTTTGCAATTTTATCTCAAAGGGAAATACTTTGTTAGCGACGCAATAAATCGATTGCACCAATAGTTCTAAATAAACTAAACAGGTACACCGAATCATTAGTTTATTGGGTCGTAGGAAGTGCGTATGATATATTTGCTTTAAATTACCATATAAATGTGTTATTCGGTCCACAATGTGGCGTATCGTTCTCTATGTAATTTGTCACACGGCGGTTTGACAAAACGTTTCGACTATTACTCCATTACATCGTCATTCCACATCGTAACAGTGATGTGGGCGGATCATGAATAATTATTAAGTTCATGCTTTGTTTATAATATGCGCATAAATTTTGCAACAGGTATGATCTATGTGGATTGGAAAAAAATGCGCGAAAGCCTCGAGATGTACTAAATCAATTTTCAAACCGATGAGCGTGCACGTGGGCCAAATCTTGCACCGGTCAAAAGTTTAAATTGTTTATTTATTATTTTGTAACATCGTGTCAACCTGCGAAACCTTGTTTTGAACATTAACACCGTGGGCTGATATGGATCGGAGCACGACAGGGGACAAGACAGTGACCTCATGAAAATGATCTAAATGAAAAAAAAACGATGTCTTAATATTCTTATTTATATACCAGAGATTATTTCAAATATATTGTACACACATATACGCGGAAAAGATCATTAAATGCATATATTATGCCCTCTAGAATGTTTTAAATAAATTTAGAGTCGAACAATCAACACTATTTCCTTTTGCATTTAACGCGAGGGCATACAATTAAAATGGGATTTCCTCGAACAGATAAGCATTTTCACACGATTAACTGTATTTTAACCGTTTTATTTTTAAAATTATTGTACTTAACGACCTTCAATATGCATTTTCGTATGCATCGTTAAAATATTGAATAAACATAGACCGAGATTGATATCTGAGAATTAAAACCAGATATACATAGCTGACATCATTCGGCTAAACAATGTATCATTGTTAACAGAAATTATTATACATATATTCAATACTCATACATTCAAATTTATATAGAAATTATATATGAAAGTGGGATGAAAATTAAACTTTTAATGGTAATTATTTAATTATATAAGTTATCAATGTCTCTCTCGAAGGTAATCGAGGAAGCATGACGAAGATCAGACAAGTTTACTTATATTATGTGCAAATTATGTCAAGGTTTATTTAAATAATATAATATGCAATGAATAATTTATAATTATAAAACTTCTTCAAAGAGTATCTCCAAAATATATTGTGCATTTTCCGAATTATAATATATTTTAATAGATAATTTGATGAAAGGTAATCTTATTTATAAATATTTTTGAGTCATAAGCGGACCTTTATGAATCGACGGATTTGGTCGGATATTCATATAATTCATTAAGTTACATATTTTTGGCTGATGATTTATTATGTGGGTTTTTAAAAACAACAAAGAAATATCGTATTTTTGGCAAATAATACCACAGTTTGCATAATCGTTGTAATCCGCCTTTTTATCTAATTGTAAAAAACATATATATAAATATATTTATGTAGTTATTTCTGCTTCAGTAACATGAATCAATTGTCTTTTAATTTATTTTATAGTTTGGCATGTGTTTTGTAATCATTACTCATAGATGCTCATGTCTGTATCAATCTACAAGCCAATCTCAAGCCAATCTATAAATTTGATTTCATTGATATTTTGTTTAATTATCAGGTTTGAAATATAGCCATAGACAAAAACATTTTTTGGTATTCATTGTACCTTTAAAAAATAAACTGACTCCACTAAAGAAAAATTTTCATCGACAACAAACCAAATTATTTTTAAATAAAAAACGGTTTCCGTCTGAAAATTGTGCTGCATATCCCTCGTCCGTTTTCAGACGTAGGCGAAACACTGATATTTGTCCTCTTCCCATACGTGTTTATCTTTAGAGAGTTGGAACAATTCTGGACAACAACGCGTTTTTTATTCTTAATCACCGTTTTATTTCAACTTTTCCATTTATGATTGACCGTAAAAGGTGATAATTTGGTCCGCAAATAATGTATTTAAAGTACTTAATTTTCCGCTTCTTGTGAAAAAATGTGGAGGTCCTTAAGGTGTAAAGAAGGGACATATGTAATAACATATTTGGACTGGATTAAGCACAAACAAAAAACTTAAGGTGTAGTTTAGGAAAGTTATTCAGCAGTTCCGGCTTCAAAAAGATATTTCTTTTGCTTATCCTTTATTATGGGCTATTGCAAAAAAAAATGATTACTTTGCCATTTTCATACCTCGAGGATTGAAGTTTTAGCGGGGTTTCTTATTTTTTTACAAAAAAATCGGTAGAAAATCATTGAACGTTGCAGACTGAAGACTACCTCATTCAAATATTGATATTTAGATTAATTGGATTCAATTTCGTAAGGTATTTGGAATCAGGTTCAACTCTCCCATTTACAGCATTATTTGTGTATTCATTTTATATTCCAAATCGAAATATGTATTTACATTTTGTGTCTTTTCAATAAAGGTATAAATAATAATCATATATGTCTTTTTTTACAGTTGACCACTCGACAAAAAACCCTATCAACGTAAAAAGCATTGTGTCGGCTGTCAAAAACACATTTGAAGTTAATAATTTAAAAAAAATATTAGGCAGGCAGTCTAGTGAAAACGAAGGGTCTACTGGGCAAAAGTTTAGATACCTATGATATAGAAGGACAGACAGATCGTACGTAGCACCGCAGAGTTCCGAGACGAATCTTCGGGGAGAGTCAACGATAACATAACGAGTGTACATGACAAATATAGCGATTAACAAATTCCTTACTGAATCCATCAGTATTCTATTCGTTAGCATGATTACGTCTAACCTTTTTAACAAAATTAACTTAAAAGATAAATACTACGCATCGTTTACAAAGAAACATAAAACCGAGAAAGAATAAAAGTTTAAAAACGAATTTCTCTTCAAAAGAGTATTATCTTTAACGAGGGCAACACTCTATATGCATCTCATATAATTAATTATAATTACATTGCAAATATTTAATTGCTAATAATTTGTATCAAATACAAAAGAATATAATTAGATCAAATTATGTATGTATTTACTTGAGTATGAGCAATTATCTTTATAGTAATTATTAAAATTTAAAAAATGTTTAATTTTCCATTGAGCGTAAAGTGGGAATGGAGTGTTTTCAAAGTACGCGAAAATATTCATATGGGTATATTCAACCGATTATTAGTTAAAAATAATATTTAGCATGTTTTTTTAGGAATAGCAAAAGATTTTTTACTGAAATTATATTTTTATGCCGTAGGCAGAACCGGTTCTTGTATGATTAATTTGGTTAGCCATCATTGGGCACGGTCAGTACATGCTGCACGAATGTGTCGCTATTCCACGAAGAGATATTCTGTGTATGATGATACCGATAAAGAAAAATTAAAATAAGTGCTAGCCGAAAAAGATTAAGAATATATTTCGAACAAAATTCTACTTGGAAACTTGTAGTTTTAATTTATATATATATAAATAAAAAAGGTTTAAATAAACCCTACTTTTACAAGGATCTGATCCTGGCGGGGATTACTCGGAGCTCGGTCGCATTATTATATCGTTAGCGATCTCTATTGGTCGGCATCCCGCAAAGAAGTCCTATGTTTGTTTACACATGCCGACCATGCCTAACGATATAAGCAATTACTATAATACGCAGAATTTATAGATTATGTTTGCCCATAATGCTGGGCCCACTCGTTCTGTTCGACAAGGTGAACTGCGTACCTGCAGACGTGACAAAGGACCGCGGCCATTCGATCCAGCAACGGAAAAATCACATATGCAAATAGAGTCTAATGCATTGCATACTCGGATCGTGGAAACGTATACGTACATGGCTAATCCGGAGGATCTAATTAAGTTAGTCGCTCTTTTTCGGCTGCTGTCTGAAAACGGTTGAGACAAATTCGAAACGTATCGCGTGGGAGGGCGGTGGTCATCGTGCTCCTTTTGATGAAATTCCGTAGGAAGAAGCCTTGCCTGCTACTCCTACACTTGGTACTGTTTCCTTGTGTGCAGAGTGACGATTGGAACTGGCCTAAGAAATGAGGCTGATCTCCCACAAGAGTGCCTCTTTCCCTACAAGGACCAACCGGAATAACGGACATTTAATATGTATTTGTTACAAACGTTAAAATTATTTAATTAACTTTCTACGCATTACATGTATATACTTTAGCATAAAATATAAATCGTGTTTAATAATTATTTTAAATATTTGGATTATGATATGTACTCACAATCACTGTATCACTAATTTGAATTGGAACACATTTCACCGTTACAAAAATTAAAAATAACTGGTATTATTAATCAATAAACAACGTTACGTGACAATAAACAAATGAATGTTTAATAATAAAAAAAATATATTTAAATATTTTTCATATTATAAATATCATATAATTTATTTTTTATATAGTAAATTATGGCCGACTTATTTCGTGTTATGGATTTTTATTCAAAGCGTTGCGTTGTCATCTAGTGGCGCGTCGGATCGATTTGATTTCGAAATACGCATGAGTACAATGTATAATAATAAATTCGCATAATGCAAAAAAATATAGCATTACGTTAAACATATCCAGCGATAACGCCATAATTACATCACGTAGGAAAATGAGCAAATTTTCCCAACCACCCATTTTCTCATAATTTATGTGAAATGGAAAGTAATGCAAGGCGCAGTCAGACAAGCGATCACTGGGCTTCTGCCACAATATTTCCATTGAATTGAGTCTGAGTAAATCTTGTTCTCATGATCGTTCTGCGCTTATTATCCCATATAGAGACTTACGCATTCCCATTACGAGCGCTTCCTAGAGCCGATCTCGTCTCAGATAATTTTTTAAACGACTGCATTGCGCAATCCGATAATAAATACAAGGAAAAATGCACCGCAATAATAGTCAGATTTTGCAAGTGGATGCGTTTCTTAATACAGTTAATTCTGTTTCATTTATTTGTGTATTTTTTCACATCGTGATAAAATTAGACTAACATCATTGATTTTATCTTTCTTTAATTTTCATATATTTATAAAATAGATCCATTTTATATTTAAATCTACGACTATATGGTTTCAAAAATTATTACTTATTACATTGCCATATTATTGCGGATAGTATTATGAATAAAACATGGATGTTTATTGTTTCTAATAAATTTATTCACTTCGCACTAAAATGTGATGTCAGATGTATTAGGTCCGATATAACATTGAGTTTATACATATGTAAAGAGTTTATTATGGATGATGTAAATGAATATCTCTCATGTAATACGTTGGATAAGTATAGTATAATATAATTGAATAAATTTATAAACAATAAATAATTAAATTTTCATTATATGTTTATATGTTAGATAATTTTTTTGAAAATATATTTCAAGATGTTGATTTGGTTACTCCAGCGGATGTTAGACTTCCTTCTACGTTATCAACCATAACATCCTTTTTCAAGCTCTCATTTCTTCTAGCAAAATGCCCAAATTATCATAAAATCAATAAATCCATAGACGTAAATTCTATATGACACATTTATGATATCGAATGTTTTACGAAATTTTTTTATTATCATTAAAATCCATTCCAATTCTCTTTCGTGTTTCTGTCTAGCAGTTTCTGCTATTTGTAAATAGAAAGCCATGATACATAAATATATCCACATTCAAAAGGTGTTCTGATCAGATAGTTGATTGCATTTATAGATAACAAATTATAGACTTAATTTTTTCAGCAATATGATATTGATTTTCAGTAATAACTTACTAACCTCCAATTTTATTACACATTGAATATATCCCAATGACGAGATCTAACATAATTTAATTTTTTAATTTTATAAATATAATTATTTTCATAATACACTTCAAATTATTACAGTGTACTCCCGATTATCTGAACTAATGGTGGATATGACCCACACGGATAATCAGAATTATACATTTTTAATTACTTGTATGAAGTAGTAAATATGTTATCCTCAGCCAGGCCAAACTCACCCCATACGGGGGTCGACTTGGTGATGAGCCAGGGGAAAACTTGTATGAACCAGACTTATAAGAGTCTTTTAACCCTTTTTTATTTTTTTAAGATATATATACTCATTTTTTTCAATCCCCATTGGGTCGCCATTGGATGTACTGAATAAAGTGTAAATATAAATCATTGTTGTGTTGCGAGCAACACGATTTAGATTTTTTGCGATAAAAAAACAACAATATTTGCTTCTGTTTCCACGGGCGCGATGCTTTTTCTCGCTCGCATCCGGTACGATGTGCCAATGCGAGTGAAACGTACGAATGGCACGTGCTGCGAGAGCTCAGTCTGCTACTAGACATCACCAAGTGCGCTTGTCTTAAACGCGTCTTATTGATTAGATAAAAAATCTAAACCTAATCTAACCAGTGTTACGGCATGTAGGTAACATGTATATATTTCGATAATGCAAGTTAACCGCGATTGAGCTAAGTTAATAGTCGGATAGGTGTCCGATGAAAATCTATGAATTCAGGGCATTCTTTATAACACAAATAATAAATATTTATAAAATAATTAAATATTTATAAAACAAATAATATTAATTTCAATCCAACTGAAATAATATTAACAATTAACCTGTGTCGTGGTTCGACATTTGGGGGAATATTAGTGTGAAAGACTCATTCCTGTTGCAACTTTATAGTCTTTAGAATGTATATCGTCTTTATATGGATGAATGGCGATTTGGAATCTTTCTGTTATCCATTGTAGTCAAATAAAAATAAATAAAATATCCAACCAAATTATAAAGCTTATCATGAATAACTATTTTATTTTTTAGAATAATCCATTTAAAAAAAAATTAAAGGATATTGATGAAAAATTGGATGAGAAGGAGCATTATTCAATAACACCACTGCTTTCTGTGGCAATCTCTTACATTTCAAAAAATATATCATTTCTAAAAAATAACACATTTAATTTTAAACCAATCTTTAAAGATCTTTATATCATTCCATGCCCTTTTCCGGCTAAAAATCAATAGGAGGTTCTATTATTTCTGTTCTGGTTATTTAATCACCAAAAGTTTATTTTATGAGTTCTTTGAAAAGATGCAATGTAGATTCCTCTTTCTGAAATCCTTATTTTTTTATATTAATATATGAATTGAATTCATGCTTGAATAATACGCACACGATTAATCGGGATTGTACTGTATAAGTATTTAATACATTACAAAAAAATAATGATATATCGTTGTTAATCATTTAGAGGATTAATATATAGTTGTAAGATTTAATACATATGATGTCATTGTTTATTGGCAAAGATTTTTCTTAAAATACATTTTAATCGTGTATTTATCGTGCATTGGCAACTTTATATGATAATTACGCAATAAAGTATAATGTAGGTGTTGAAGAATAAAATATTGGCATAATAATGTCCCATACTGTTCAAAGTCATCCTTAAAAAGTATATATTCGGCGACCACGAAGACCCTGGTGGCAGGGCCCTCGTGGCGCTCGAGACCCTCCTTGGATCACCATATAAGACGAACCACTGATGATAGGTCGATTTGTAGGTCAACTACGCCATCTGGCTCCTGACCTTGCCACTATATAATGTACATGACCACACATCCAAGTATGTGAATAATGGACATAAATTAAAACGATTGTAAATACAATGACAATATAAATTCAAATATGGTAATAATCTATTTTTACGAAAAATTTATATATAGCTTCAAATGCTTATAACTCTTGACAAATTGTCAACATTGTAAAGGTGCATTCACACGGATGACACATAACATTTTTATCTGGCAATATGATCGCAGCCACACCTTGTCCGAGTCACGACAATGGTTCATGCCATCGTGCCACTGAGAATACGCAAAAATTATGAGACTGTGGTACGGTCGACCAGACGGAACTGGCTCGTGAGGGAGAAGCTGCCCGGACAAGTGTTGAGCCGTGCAGGCTTCTAGAGTAGACCAACGCCTCATGTAAACAAACAACGCCGCGTGCTAATTGAATCGTGATAGGGCCTCCACGTGCAGACCCCCGACCCGAAGACTTGCTTCACTCCCATGCAAATCTAATCAAGAGCATTCTTCCTATAACAAGTTACGAAAGTCTCATATTGCAAATAAATTAATAGGAAGTTGATTTCCGCTCTCATTTTTTTTATAACATATTACCAATGTCAAACGATCTTCTAGTCGATGATTCTGCAATCCATAAATTATTATTCGTTTGCAATAATTGAAAATGTTTTCACGTGAAAATCCGAATGAGAATAAATAACATCTGTGTCGTGAATTTAGGTTAAAATCCATAGAACAGAATTGACAAATGGATGCCCAAAAGACCTTGATCTTAATGACAAATTCTATTCACACATACCTCATCCTTGCAACATAGCCTTACTTTATATTTTACGATATACAAACATTTTTCACAGACGATGAGGATGTCATCGCTCAATAGATTTATTGTGATCTGCGTTATAAATTTAATTTCATCTTCAATTTTCCATGCATTGAATTATTTATATGCATATGAATAATAAATCGTAGAATAAAATATATTACAATACGTAATTGTCATTTTCTATGTGTATTGTGTCAATATGTGATTCATGACATCACGCTCAACTAACATGGCAGGAGGAAGTTTAAATTGTAGAGATTGCGTAATTTTTAACATGAGTCAATTTTCGAACAAGCAAAAGAAAGTAGCCAATCCTCTTATTGATATGCGTTTCAATGTTACATGCACGGCCAAAATTACGTAAGGAATCTCTAAAGAAAAAACTTTTTTATAGAATTAGAAATTGTGATCGGCAATAACGACGCGCGGTTGAAAATTTAATCAATGTGCGAAATTGCGTAATTTGATAATATTTTTAAGTGAGCTATTTCAAAATTAAAAAAAACACATACAGAATTTACAGCTTTATATACCTATAGAATATTAATAATATAAAATAATTTGTTAAGTCGAAATTTCACTCTAAAATTAATAAATTTTCTAATTATTCATTAGCATTTTAAGATCCCGGATCTAAGTAAATTAATATAATACTGATAATGATATAATTATATATGTATGTAATTTATGTTCACAATGGATTTTTATGCGTTTTTGTTTTAATAATCCTTCATTTTTTTTTTCGTTTTAGTAATTCGTTGTTTGATTCATCGCACTTGGTCTCAACTCATTTGCAAATTTTCAAATACAGTCTAAATACAGGTGTTATCCACCTTTTCCAGTAGTTTCCCTACATTTTTGTTGCTTCTATCTTCTTATCTGCATGTGTACCTGGGAGCAGAGACTTTTAGAAAATGCGAGGCTCAGGCAATTCATATTTTAGAGATCCTTTAAATTTCAAATAAAACTACGGACAGGAAAATCAAATCAATTTACTACTCGTCCTATTTCCTAATATGTTTTTTATGTCTAATGGTTACTTTTAGATTTTGTTCTGGTTTGCCTTCCCTCAAATTTTTGTTTAACATATTAACCTAGTCTATTATACCCCATGATTATGATTTTTCTCGAATAACTTTTGAAACTTTTTGTGTTTATCTAATAAAGTCTAAATAATGAATATTATAAATAATCATTAACTTTTATTGTCCGCAATTACAAAAAAAATAATAATAACAACAATGTTCGCTTCTGTAGCCATCAGCGCAAAGTTTTTCTCGCTCGCATCCGATACGATGTGCCGAGTGCGAGTGAAACCGTACGATTGACACGTGCCGCGAGAATTCAGTCGGCGCTGTGCGCTTGTCACCGGGTGCGCTTGTCATTAGCACGTCATATTGATTAGTTAAAAATTCAAAATAACGACCAAATTATGAAGCATATCATGAAAAATTATTAGAATAATCCATTTTAAAAAAAAAGTCAAAATATTGATGAAGAATTCATCAATATCTTGACTTGAAATGCCTGGAGTCTATTTTATATTATAAATAGACCCCTTCGGGCGAAGGGCTTGGTTTCGAGCCGCCGTGGTGGATCAGTTAAGTTGCTAAGTTGAAGCTCATAATGTTGTGTGACCTAATGCAGCAAGCCCTTGTGCCTACCCTTCTTCTCTTTGTCTTATTCTTAACTAGAATTTAATCCAGCGTGATTTTATTAACATATTTTCATTGATTTTAAGCATTAGCCGTTCTAAATTTCAAAATTGCTGATGTATCATTTTTTTTTTTGCTTAAACTTTATTTTATTATAGTAAATTGTTCGTCTCTCTTTATTTACATGCAAAGTTCGTTCAACTCACGATAGTCGAAAATCGATGCTCGTTTCACTATACGTCGCTGAACACCCACGTGCCCTCGTTATACGTCTCGGCCGTCGGACAATCGTGTATCACTATAATCGAAAATCGAAAAAAAACCAGTCACGACACGATTGAGTCCCAGCACCGCCATACGTCCCGGCAATCATCACGCCTGTGTTTTCATCGAAGACCGCATGCGTCCAAGGTCATCCGGATGACCAATTAATTTGCAATCGAACACACGGTGTTTGCTCTTGGCTGCTGGTCGAAATCGTGATATCGATATTTGCAAATTTCCACGACGTAGTCCGAACAAATTGATTTGTTTGTTTAATCAACATGCCTTTAAATTGTTCGTAAAAATTTGCGAATCATGTATCCACATGTTTTTTTTTATATTTAATATATTGCACGTGGTTTTATTTTCGTGTGTTATCATATTTTTGCGTTCTATTAGTTACAATAATGGCAATTTTCAACGGCGTTCGAAGAAATTCGCGGTTTTACTCTCGTCTATTTTTGTTCTTTGAATGTATGATTTATATGATGGTATTGTGCATTTTTTCTATTGATCCATTGTCGGTGTTGCCGCAAAGTATAATTTTGGAACCGCAAAAATGAGCAATAAAAAGTAATACAGGAAGTATTCACATTTTTTTATGATTATTGCCACGTGGTGTTCGAAGATTATGTGAAATCTATCGTTATATAGCAATTGATCGTTCAAATCAGAATTTACTACAGCAATGATGTTAGTCATACGATTGTTACAATTCCAGAGGATTGCTGTTAGTCATACAATCGGAAAAAGTTAACATCCGCCTCCAAAACTATAAAATCATACATGACTAACCCTCTTCTATATACTGCCTTGATTCACTCGATTTCTGCAGTAAATAACTGCAATATGCGCCATTTATTAGCAGAATATCATCATCCATATTCTTCCGTTGTTAGACGAAGGCTCAATAATAGGCTTAATATTGCAGAAGAAATATTTTTTTTTGCATTATTTAAGATAAATATATCATCCGGTGATATAACGTCTTCGTCAACAGAGTACAATGTCATTACCGTATGCAAATCTCCGCATACAAACACATATACAGCTCTAACGTTTCCAAAAATGGTTGGCACACCTCTCAGTGGCTCTGCGATGACCGGCCTTCACCAGCAGCATCATCAGCCCGAGATTCGTATTCGTATCCTCAGGTGACAGATACAAATATCCAGTGGGTTTTGATACGCCGCCCCCGACAACAAGTTTGATGGATGAGCCGGTACGAAAAATTCGTCGGAGCCACCTGAACTTGACTGCGTAAACTCTTCAGACCTTGGAGCCTAACTTCGTTTGGCTCCAAGTGATGGCTATGATACTAACCGACAGCGTGGGTGTAATGTCTGAAGGTTAATTAATTTAAATGAATTTGCATTTGTCTCGCTTGGCCACCCTAGATTTGCCTATCGCTCGGGATGAAACGATTTCATGGATATTAACACAATTTCCGAGTACGTTAAATGAATATTTTGCGTAATCAGACCATGTACGGATCATCTAGTATCGATAAACTAAAATATTCTACATTGTTTGTATTATGCATTTCGTCATGGCTCAACAAAACCGACATGTCCATTTAGAGACATCCTTGGCTTTACCAGGCGTTAGAATATAAAACACACCCATCTCTAGATTTACGCAGTAGATAACTTATACAAAAATCCATGCAGATTGATACTAAGAATAATGTGGTATTATTAAATAGAATATATGAAGAATAAAAAAAAAAATAGTTTGATATACAAAAAAATAAGTTAAAAAGTGAATTTACTTGACTTTATATCGGGTTGTTGAAAAATTTCAGCTGTTCATAAAATTAATTATTTTCACCGTTGTCCATATTATTTTAAAACCACGTAAAATAATAAAAAAAACACTGAAAAAATTACATTTTTTTGGAGTGAGTTTTTCGAGCATTATTTCAAAATCATCTAAAAAGAGGCTCATGTATATGTTAATTCTAGACTTCTCACTTGATAAAATGGTAAAAAAATGAGTTTTTGTCAAACATTCCTTGAAATGTGTCAAAATGTGGTACAATTGAAATTCGATTTCTTGGCTTTGTCTACTATTTTAGAAAAAATAAATAAAAGCAGCATGTGGTTAATTGTCTCCCGGTACCACAAACATTCTACAGTCGATCGTCAAGGAAATATTACTAACTACGTTATACTAACAATATGAATTTTAATAGAGTAGAAGGAAGTAGAAGAGATTGCTAATTTTATAAATTATAATTTTAAAGTAAACAAGTTATTCTGGAAATTGACAATAAAGACGTAATCAACTCTTAGTAAATTATGTCGAAGAACCCACAAACCAAGACATGGTTGAAATTAACCTTGCCGTGCAGATTGGGGTCTATTTGGGACCCCAAGTTATCGGTTATTTGTTCGAATAAATCTTTTTAATATAAATCCTACATATCACAAACTTTTGGTATTCTCTAAAAAAAGTGCGAGTGAATCGTACCAGGGGCAGGTACCGCGAGAATTTGCCGTTGGGTCTCCCAACGGCGTGTGTTCAGTCTGCAGCGGAACATCGTCGAGTGTGCGTGTCATTTTTGCGTTATATTGATTAGTAGAAAAATCAAAAATATCGACCAAATTATGAAACATATCATGAATAATTTTTTTTATTCTTAGAATAATCCATATTTTTTAAAAACCTAAAAAAAATATTGAAGAATTCATCAATATCTTGACTTGAAATGTTTGGGGTCTATTTATAAAAATAGACTCCCTTCGGACGACGCAGATGGTTTCGAGTCCCCGTGACGTATCGGTTAAGAAAGAACGTATTTCAGAAAAAAATATAGGACTTGAATAAACTAGATAAACTCGATGAATACCAAAAAATTATGAGTTAAAAATATAGCTGCAGCATTTTTCCAAACCAGTGATGAAATTCAAAAAAATTAAAATATGGACACAGACACCGATATATCTTCGGAGGTAACGCCACCTTATTCAGCAAGCACTTGTCTTGTATGTCATCATGAATTTTATCAAAAAAAAAATTACAAACTAACTGGTATATTTTAACAAAAACAAACCTCATTGCTGCAATCGGTGAAAATTTTTAGAGATTACCAATGGTAAATATGACAATAGAAAATAAGTAGTACAGACGGTGAAAACATTCCAAAATAATTGTCATAAATATATTTCGTTATTTACTATATAAATTATTTACTTACATCAGAAATAAAAA
>JAGXCT010036767.1:145255-161687 GCA_022495035.1 Philopotamus ludificatus
ATCCGGACTACCTTCATCTCCAATTAGTCCGGATAATCGAGGTTCTACTGTATTATACAAAATATTATTAATATATATGTATTTTAATTAAGACAAAAATAATACGAACGACACGTCTAATGTGTTAGAGTCTAATGAAGCTTTTTGTTTACTGTCCTGTGTTTTTTATTATTAGGAAATTTGTTATCCACTTCTGCGCTTTTAGTTCACAAGTTGTTTATACATTTCTAGGCATCCGGTCATACAAATCTACAGGTCCCTATGGATTTTTTAAGCTCGTTCTATGTTGGTATCATAAGTGAGAAAATGCTGTTCCAAACTCTTGGCAAATTTTAACCCTTCGTGAATTAAAGCAGCTGTTATTTGATCAATTTTACTATTTGGTTTACTATTTTACTGGGGCATAAAAACGCGCGTAATTGATAATATTCTTATATTAATATAATATAAATATTTTGTTTTTGAGAATCGCGTTAGTACAATTAACTCGTGTAAAAACATTGATTTTTTTATTTTTAAAGATGTTTATACTGTATTTTTCTAAATAATAGATTTATTTATGATTTTTAGTGTTAACTAAAAATAGAATCGCATTAGATTGTCAGATTAGAACTGTATTGTAGTAATGTCGCACTATAAAGGGATTTTCCCCAATTCTCCAAATGCTTTATATGGAGGTTAGGAAAATAAATGAAAAAATATGTATTAAGAAATATATTCTATAATACTTAGCCAGGCGTAATATTTATTATGAACTGTTGATTTTACAAGCGAATATCAAACAAACAATGACGGCAAATATATAAAAACTGGTATAGATGTTTAAATAAAAGTGTAAATATTTAATTTTGCCTTCTAAATGGTATATGTGTAGAGTATGTATTATAATATCGGAAGTAAGAACGTGCTCACTCGCACTCTTAAAAATTATACTATAAATAAGAATTACGTAATTCACAATTTTATATCTATAAATTATAACATTTCTGAGAAAACAAATCATACCATAGCAGTGGTGCGACGAGTGTCCGACACCGATGTC
Organism: Philopotamus ludificatus; assembly: GCA_022495035.1. Classification (NCBI taxonomy): domain Eukaryota; kingdom Metazoa; phylum Arthropoda; class Insecta; order Trichoptera; family Philopotamidae; genus Philopotamus; species Philopotamus ludificatus. Next base: position 146,298 of record JAGXCT010036767.1, read on the forward strand.
TGCAAAACTTTAATTATCCCCCCCTCCCCTACAATAAAAAAAACATCGAAACTAAGAATTAGGAAATTTTAATCGATTTTATAAAGTTTAATGATTTAATATTTGATATTTTTCAATATTGCCCCTCTTGGCGCCTCTCGACGCACCCAATGCCTGTGTGCGCCACACAATTTGACCATATGGACGGCGCGACCCTGTACCGTAATAAATAAGATATCTGTTTAATTAATTCATATAAAAAATATACTGTCATATCCAATTTATAATCCGTATTATCCTAATTATAATCTGACTATATATTTTAAAACTCGGATATGGATGAATACAATATGTCCGATATTGCTGTTACGTGTTATATCTGATAGCTATTGGGGAAGGCAAGTTTTTTCCATTTTTTAAAAACAAGTCAAGATTTTGGTAAAGATTTAATCGATATCTTGACTTGAAACGCTTGGGGTATATTTTCCAATAGACCCCCTTCGGACGACGCGGTTGATTTCGAGACGCCGTGACGGATCGACAAATAAAATAGAGTAGAGTGTTCAAGACGATGCTCATTCACACATTATCGCAAGTAGACAAGTTACTAGCCAGACTTGTGCCAGTTGGCTGAGTCACCTCTGTGATTTGATACTACAAACCCGTAGTACCAGTCTTTGATACTTGACCATTAGCGGGATATATCAATGCACGTTTCCAAAGAGAGAGATCCACTCTTGAAATCATTACAAAAAATGTTTTTATTTCGTATTGTTATATATACTTGTCCCTGATGTATCTTGACATGTGTGTGATAGCCATATTAAATGTTTATTTTATTGTTGGCTCTCGGAGATATTTTTGGGTGCACGGTGATTTTTTACTTCTGGAAAAAATGAAAAATGTGGAAATATTTTTGCCGAAAAACAATACCGACTAAATATGACCCCAGCTTCAATATTTGTAGAATATAGCATCTGCGTCTTTCTATTCATGAAGATGACGAAAAAAACTTTTAAAAGGGCTCTTTTGAAGGTAGCAAAAATCAATATTGAAAATTAAAATATTTTTATTTTTTATCAAATATTACGTAAATAGGACATATTACAAATTATAAAATCATTAAATTTATTTAAATCAATAATTCAATATCATTAAGGTTACCTTGAACGCCTTTGTTTCTGATTTTTGAATCGTGGGTGTAGTTTTTGCACAGAAAACCTATTGAAAACAATCTCCGACAATTTCGCCTAATTGAAAATCGTCATTCGTGACATTGCAGAAATGTATCTATTTCAAAAATAAATTCGCCATGCATTTTTCAAACACCTACTAATCGTAGATCGAACCTTTCCAGAGTCACTTTTTCACCCATTATCCTGTGACGGTGATCTTTAAAATAAATGTGAATCATTGCTGTCGAAACCCAAAGCGAATCACTATTTTTCTTAAATGTTTTTTTATTCATATCCATAAACTTGATTATAATTTATATTTTTATTGCCTAAACTCATTATAACACTTTTCTAATATGATAGTACAGTATTTAATATAAGACATGTACATTTTTAGTTGCATTATGAATTATGTATTAAGTTGTAATAACAATGTCGTTATTAGAACAAATTGCAACTTTTATACTCTAAGTAATATTTTGTTATTTATTTTAATACATCATAAAGAAGTGGTTAAAGCGTATGCAACTATTTTTTCTTATAACATATTATTAATATCTGCAATGTTAATGTATTATACTTACTAAAATTATGCAAAAAAAATATCTCATAAAGATGTGTGTCATAAATATAAAGCTAAACTCAACAATTAAATCAACATTAAAACTAGGTTAAAAATATAAATTTTTAGACTAAAGATTTAGAACAGAACATTTTACATAATTACTTTACATTTTATCACAGGAAAAATAAATTGAAAGATGCTATGTATACAAAAGTAGGAAAAACAGTAAGTACATATTGGGATTTATATAACAATAATGAGTGACATCTATTATCCAATTCTATATTTAATTCTGAAATATAATTTTCCACAGGTGTCACGGTATAAAATATTATTTTATTAATGTGATTAATAGTATTAATGATGAAGAATAATTATGAAAATGTATAATCCAGTTAAATGGTAAAAAAGTAATATTTCAATAATAATATATGTATTCGGAATAATATTGTGTCAAATATTATATATATGTATATCAACATTTGGGAAAAAATTAATAATCTTGACAATAAATCATAGTAAACATATTTACAGTATTAACCAGTGGCAGCTTCGGCTGGTGCTTCGACCTGTTCTGCAGCTCTTTATGGACATATACACTGCGGAGCTGCAGCACCCTAAGCAAATGGATGAAAAATATATTTTTTATATAATAATATTATTTATCATTATGAGCGGAATATACTTTTTTTAATTTTCAATCTTCTGCAACACCTCCAAATATTTTACTCACAAGCCACCACTAGTATTAACTATATTACATATAATAAATATAATGTGAATGACATTAAATTATAAGATAAACTATTTAAAAATACACCCATCCCTCGCTTAACACGATACTCGCTTAACACGATATTCGCTTATCACGATACTCGCTTAACACGATACTCGCTTAACACGATACTCGCTTAACACGATATAGCAGCAGTTCCCTGGTTTTGTTGAAAAAAACATTTTTCGATTAAATCTTGCTTTGTAGATGTACGCACAGCTGCGGGAATTTCCAAGAATAATGATTAGGGTATATTTGGAAGACAACTGTCCATTTTAATTGTAAAAATAAATAGTACACATGAAATAAATAGAACAATACATCAGACATTTAGTCTCTCGTTGCCCACTCTGTTGAGCACTCGTTAAGTCTGAGCAGCTGTTAAATATTTGTTGATAACCTATCCTCTCTTTTTCGTTAGTATCGCTTAACACGGTTTCGTTTAACACGGTGATCTAGCAGAACCTATCTTCCGTGTTAAGCGAGGGATGGGTGTACTTAATGTTTATTTATATATTGCTAAAGGTAAGTATTTGCTCGTAAGCTCTCGAGGACGTATATTTGTTTATTATATGAATGCTAACATTAAAAAAACATTACAATTAATGAAATTTACTGTTAACAACAGTTTTACAAATGATACAAATTGAAGTCATTACCCTGTAATGTGTTAATTACTAACATTTCATACATTTTTATAAGAACATGTATGAATAAATTTATGTGCAAGATTTGGCTCCAAATACTACAATACTAATAAGATCTTTCTGAAAAATAACTTTTTATTCTAAAATTATTTAGTAAAACCGTTATAACATTTTGAATGTTATAGCTTAAAAATTGAACAGCTAAATGATATTCTTGCACAGATTTTTTACCTAAAACAAACAATGAAACCAATTATTTCATATTTTGTAAATTAACATACATGCATATATATTTAAATATTGTATACCTCATATAAGAATTATTAATGATATAATGAGTTTAGTTTCAAAGTGGATCAGTTTAATAGTTAACCGATTTGTCATGGCTTGAAAACAATGGTGTCGTCCGAAAGGGATAACTCAAAGACCCCAAGCAATTGAACTCAAGAAATCAATGAATTCTTCATTAATATCTTAATTTTTTTTTAAAAATGGATTATGCTAATAATAAAAAAACTATTCATAATATGCTTCATAATTTATAGATTTTTTAACCAATCAATATGGGGTGTGAATGTCACTCGTATGTTTCAATCGCCCTTAGCACATTTTACTGGAGGCGAACGAGAAAATACATTGGGCATGTTTTTTAGGCGTATACAAAAAGTTTGGGACATGTATGATTTTTAAAAATGAATTATTCAAAGATTAAAAATAGTTATTCGTTATATGTTTCATAATTTGGTTGATATTTTGTTTTTTTTTATCTAATATGATTAATAATAGAATTATTATAAAATTTTCAGAACAACTATTAATCTTCATTATAGGGAAACCATTTTTTGCCGTAAGGGAACGCATATTATATGTTAACGTCTTTGCACATATGTTTTTTATATTCTTAGAGGACCTAAAAGGGCCGTCACGTTTAAAAGTTAAGGATAAATAGTCGAATAATATATTTTTGGGGGGGAAATTTACACTATCTTAATAAATGAAAATACATTTAAACTAATGAAAAATTTTCGTTCGATTTTTAACTTCAGTCGAGTCGAATCAAAACGAACGCCACGAATTAGACACAGCAGAATGACAGTGACAGCCGGTGTTGCCAGGTCGGCCCGTTCAAACGTCATTTATCGACGAAAACAAAAAAAATGAAAGAATATTTTGGCCTTAAACGCGCGACTTCGAAAGCAATCGTCTATAAAAAATCTCGACAGTCGTTTATATTAAAAACTATAAGCCGTCGACTCAAATTTTACCGAAAAATAATATTAAGCGTATTTTAAAAACACCAGCGCCTATAATTTGGTTGCAGTTTGTCGTTTATAGAAAAATAATTATCCCGTACGTGGAGTTTTATATTTCGAGGACCCGAATTAGAATTAATTTATAATCGATTTTAGTAAATTGTTTATTTCGGAGAGGCGGATTTTTCGATCGTCTAAATTCACAAATCGCCTAGTACTTTTAATTTTCATTCGCTTTAAATATAGCTACGGCGCAGGATCGTTCGTTTTATTATATTGCGCAAATATTTTTTCCAAATTATTCTAGTTTATTAATAAAACCGAACGAAGCCGGCCTCTAGCGATCGAGGGCCGAGACGGGTCGAAATTTTTTGAAAGAGGGAAGATCGTCGGAATCGTTCATAACAAATATTGGCGGTCGATTCGGGAGTTCGGCGTCGATTTTGGGAACGAATCGATCGTCCCGCGTCTCGCGGCCACGCAGAGGTGTCAGGCGGCGCTGGCAACCCCGCGATGCACGGGCGGTAGTGCGCGGCTTGGCCGGCGGGTGTCGCGGGCGTGGCCGGAGGGATGGCGCCTGCAGCGGGGTCCCGGTGCGCTAGAGGAGCTGCCAGAGGAGCTGCTAGAGGAGCCGGCCGGCCATGGAGCTGCTAGAGGGCCGCTCGCGGCGCCGCTCGCGGGCCGCGCGCATGCAGCAGCGGCGCCGCGCGGGCGCCAGCGGCGACCCGCCTCGCCGCCGCGCGCGCGCCCCGCCCGCCGCCGTCGCCACGGCGCCGACGAGGACATCGTGGACGGCTTCGCCATCGCCTCCTTCCGCACCTACGAGGACCTCGAGGTCAGCCCCGCCGACGTTCGCGTCCCCCTCGCGACCCCCTTCCGCGAGTGCCCCGACTCGGGAATATGTTGTTTATGCGCCTGTCAAAACGGATCTCCCGACATAAAGCCAAAGTTGAAACCCGAAGATGCCTCGAAATGGCCGTTCTGTCCGACAAAATAACGACGTTGCGACATAAACACGGTCCAGTCTTTGCAAACGTAATGTTCAAAATTTCCTCAGACATGGATCACTCGTCCGTTTAAAATTTTTTAATGGGAATGCAATTGTTGCCCGTCAAATGTCGTCGAGCTCGTCTTGATCGACAATATGAAGAAGCGCCCGCTTAAACGTCGACATTTCAATGCAAACGATGACGAGTCCGAGCAAAAACGTTATCCCGGCAACGTATTTGTCGACATATTGTGACGATTACGACTGGCGTTGCACTCCCGACTGTCGATTTGTTCGACGATTTATCTCAGCAATCATTGTTCCTTAGGCGAGACCGAATAATTTTATGAAACATTCCGTTCCACTCTTCCGACCGTACGGCCCTCCCCGATTGTGCAATAATAGCTTGTTTTTCGATTGCCATCGTTTCAAAATCTCGATCACCGTCGGTTCGATCGATTCTACGACGTTGTTGTGTATATTATAAAAGTGAACGTTGATGTGTAACCTCCGTATTATGCGGGAAAATTTAAAAAAAAAATGCGACGACCATTCAGTCGAGGAACTCTCGGCGTTGGGCCGTAATCTATTAATTCTAATAAGAATCCGGGCCCGCGATTAGATATATCGTCGATCTAATTCGACAAATATGTGCGTCTCAATGTTTTATTCCGCACAAAAACTGTCGTAAGCGGTTTATATTCAAATATAAACAAAGAGATTTTATCGGACTTTGTGTTCATTAACTGGCAAATAGCAGTGGTGCAAGTCCAAGAACGCGACAAAATAGTCTATAGGTCCAAAAATTAGACCTTTACTCTCTAATTTTAATTTATTTACTTTTTTTATGATTGAATTTTCGACTCGCCCCCAAAATTTTATTAAGATCTTCTATCCTCCCGATCGGCCCCCTACATATTGAGCGTCCAAAATGTTCCTTAACCTCCCTATCCGCTTATATGTTCTCTGCGGTTATTCCTCGGAATCTAATTTCCAATAATTGTTCATGACTAACATATTGGTATAGGTCCATCGTCCTCGAGTGAACCTTTGTTTGCGTCATTATAATTATCTTTGGCGAACAAATTCTGATTACCTGAGTGATAAGGATCTTCTGTCACCTTATTGTCTAACAGAAAGTTCTTCACATTCCACTTATTTAATCAACACATTTTATTGTAACATTAAATATTATACATTTAAATGTCTTATCGTAGCTTCTTTCGTTTGTGGTGATTTTCAGTTCATAAAAAAAAACAAATGCTCCTAAAACGTTGACCCCCGACAACTCCCCTGCAGCTTTTACAATTAACCTTAAATACGCTAGAAGAATCCTATTTACTTCTTTAAATAATCTGATAGTCGACACTATACAAATTTTAGCATTTTAGGCACGTTTCACTTTCTATTCAAATGTATCTTGTTGCTAAGTACTATATATGTAGTTATTTTTTCACCCTGTGAGATAAATTACAATTTTATCGCAGTACCCTTTAGTAGCTCTATTCAGTTAATCGAAATTCAGATATTATTACTTTAACATTTTTTAATTAAAACAAAATTAGCATTTGGTGAAAATTACCTTTGACATCAAAATGAAATTATGTTTTGTTTTCTTGAGAGTTATTAACTTTAAATATTGTGCATTTTTTCTAAATGAAAACACAATGAAACACTCTCGTAAACGATATTGTCGCACAATGCTACAAATATAACTTGACAATTGAATCATAAACTATCCTTAATATTCATAATATTAGCCGAGCTTACAACAATACATAACCTATGATAGATTTTTTATCCACTTCTATTATTTGAGACAATCGTGTGATGACACATGTCATGTATAAAATGCTACCCCTTTTCTTTCCATTATCTGACTATTTAATATTCTTCGTGAAATCAGACCACTTAAAATTGATAGTCCTCCATTGTGATTTCTGTAATTCACAATTGAAATTAACACTTTACCAAAAGCACATTTTTATGCTACATCATCCTTTTTTGCGCAATTTACTAATATCTTTTTAATTTTATTATTGATTTATGCCATCTCATTTATAAATTTTCGAAGCATAATATGAATAAACGAACCAGAAAAGTCGTATGTATCTAAGAACGCCACGTTAGCTTTCCCGGTTATTTACGCCAAAAAATAAAAGATGCCAATCGATTTGCAGCCGAAACTCTGATAATTTTAATTTTATTTAATAATATTTTTAGAAAGCTTTCGTATACATAATTTTTGTTTATATTTCTTATAAAACCTATAAATGAATAGGTCGATGAAGGGACCTCTCTGAATGATGACTGCTCTTGGTTGAACGGGTAAAATACGCATATGAAATATTTTGGAATTTCGTAAAATCAATTATCACGGTAGTGATTATTTAATTTGTATATAAACTCTACTCTTTTTTTAAACCGATTTTGGAACAACACCGTCCAAAAAAATATAATGAATACATACTTTTACATAAATTATTTGTTTTATCACGATACCCAGAAACAATTATATTTCATATTTTCATCCCGATTGAATAAACGGCTAAATAAATAAATATATGCTTTTTTTCACGGTTTTTTGTGGAAAACTATATTCTAAATAACTTAATTAGTATCCACGCCCATTGATATTATTTTGTGCAATGGATGAGATTGAATGTCTTGTTTAGACGCCGGATTCTTGCGTGAAAGAAATTGTCATATGTACAATATGTTTATTTATATTTTCTTTGCATGGTATAAACGTGTAGAGCTGTCAAACTGACATTGCAAATTTTCAATAAAAATCCTTCTCCAAGTTATTTGTGGAGTAATAAATATTTTATGTGCCATGAAAACATTTCACTGATACTGAAATTATTGGTCAAAAACCTTCATATTAGCTCATTTGCTCTCAGTAAGCTGAAATAACAGCCAATCATCGATTTTTGTGATTCACACGCTTCTATTTATCAGTCGCAAATTATGTGGTATTTAATATTTATAATAAATCTTCAAAACATGTATATGGGTAACTGGCCCATTAGAATTATCTGTAATGCCATCTATCCATTTTCAAATAAATGAATATAAATATCTCAGTCACTTTATCAGTTCGCACTTTGGTGTTAGAAATCAATGTCAGGATTGTAATGACAAGAAATGGTTTTATCTAAATGAAAAACATATTGTCACTGACTCTCCTTGAAGATCGATCCATCTTTGAACTCTTCGGTGCTACGTGTGATCTTTTCTTCTATATGGTTGCAAAACATGGACGTTGCTGGTAGCGAATATAGAATAATGTTGAAGATTCAATAGACGGAACGTGTCAAAAATACAACTGTTCTTCAAACTCTTCACAAGGGACGAGAGCTTCTAGGCACTGAACAAAACTTTAAAATGATGTACTTTGGACACATCTTTCGTAGACGTATCGTCTTCTGCCGACCATCATTGAGAAAAAAGTGGAAGATAAATGATGATTAAGAAGAAAGAAGTTGTCGTGGCTCCACTATATTCGCAATTATACCGGGTTGGAAAGGCCAGAATTGTTTCAGCCCCCTAAAGATAGAAATATTTCTGGAGAAATGATAAAGATGAGTTAATCGCCTATGTCTGAAATCGGAACATAAAGCTATATGAAAGAATTTATATTAAAATAATAAATAATACAGTTATATTAAAGATTTTAAAACATTGTTTTATGCTGAGGGAATCGACCAAAATAACAAATGTTGAATGTGGTAAAATTCAATTCCATAATAAGGATATCGTCAATGAATTCAATATAAAAAAAATTGGGTTTAGGCTTATCTCTACCAAGTGAAATTCAAAAGTTCCCAAATGATTTGACTTACTTGAACGTTTCCGTGGATATTTATTTTATTTATTATTTAAATGGCCTATAACCCAAAGCGGGTCTTGCCACCTAAAAGACACTACGTGATCTCCGCCGGTCCTGCACTTCTTCTATCCACTTCCCAAGCACCAGCAGAGACGTGTCCAGCTCAACCCTGAGGCCAGGATTGCGTTGGTTGTCCTTCAGCTTAACTAAAGTCATCAATACGAGGCAGGTCGTCAACCATAAGCCCGGGAGCTGAACTGTCAACGCTTGCGTTGTATTAATAATAATTGGACGTGGGTAGGGCCGATTCGTATTTCGCTTACTGTCTGATCAGATCCTACAGGCACCTCCAGTACTACATTTGTCACTATTAGACAATTTACCTATTTACTTTAACTAGAGCTCTATTTTGTTACTAAAATTGTAAGCTAACTTTTAACAAATTTAACAACAACAAAGGAAAATCACAACATTGTGTAATAATTGATTTATTCTCTACTATTTTGTCTTCAATTATAATTAAGTATTATTATATCTTCATTTTAAATCACTGTATATTATTATTTTAATAAATTACAGCTATTTTAAATATGTTGCACTAGAGTTAAATTATATTTAAGCATTCTGCCGTAAGAGCCCAGAGGGGGTATCTCTAACAAAGAAGTGTGTCTAAAATAGATTACCACATGCTTATTCTAACCACTTTTTGTAAAAAATCTGTAATAACTGATTCAGTTGCTTAATTTATCAAAGTTATTACTAAAAATCAACTATTTAATTATAATAAAATAGATTTTCTAATTTGTTGTACTCTCTCCGATATGATGTGCTTTATAATTAAACTTCTCCAATGTTTTGTCGATTCGTAACGAATAATAACACAAGCTTATGTATTAACTTGTTAACTGGGCAGTCCCCTCACCTATTACGCAACTTGCAACGAATGCTCACTTTTTCATAAAGGCGCATTATTATGTCACGCCTGATACATTTAATTGTATAATCATATGTATCATATTTAATCATATGCCTGTCGTTTCAGCGCACTTCATATATTTTAAGGACGTATAAAAACGTCCTACCCGTAGTAACCACTATTTATATTGGACGTATATTTATAACTCGCATATATATGTCCCACCAGGTTAACATGTTAATTAGTAACTAATATAATATATTGTCCGATTCTTTATTAACACGAGTGTGTTAGACGAAACTTTGTTTCCTATCTGTAAGATAATATTTTGGACAGTTGATCTATAATGAGTCTCTCACACTTGCATTGACCTTCCGGTCAGTGTCATAAAGAATTCCTAGAACTCTTCGATTTCACCAGAAGGTTAAACCTATCCGTTTATTAACTAAACTCGGCAACGTTTAACTAGCACAATCATAATATATTATTGTTACATACGAGCGATGACGCCGTTTACTATATTAATAATTCATCATTACCTCACACATACGGTTACGGTTGACTTCTTTTCATCTTATTCATAGGATTCTTTGACTTTTCATTGCTAAATATTTATTTTAATTTGGCAATATTGAAAGACTAATAAACGCTAACCACTGGTGAGATGCGATACATCATAGTATGAGAATTTAGCTAATATTAAGTGAATTGAGCAATGAGCTATTTTTTTTTGTCGTGAAGCAATTAAATATCATTATTGTTATTATTATTTTTAATATAAATTATTAATCCACTTTCCCTCATTTCTGAGGAACGTGGCCATGTGCATGATTCCCCTTATGGAGGACCATAGCCATGGTTTTCATGGGAATATATAGTGCAGTGGTTTTCCGTTCCGATTTTTTATACTGAAGAGCGTTGCTTCCCATTATATTTTTGGCAATTCATATTTTGTGAAATGAAGGTCGTCAGCCTCCACCCCACCTCTCTGTTGACCAGCGTCATTTAGAATTCTTCGTAATGGTCACCCATCTGAGTACTATCTGCGCTTAGTATCGGTTAACTTGACAATCATAATTCGATTGTAATTCGACCTTCATTTCCCAGTTTGATTAGATATATATTATATTTTAAATAATATTGCTAATACATTGGAATTTTAATATTATCTTGTTGATTCGACAGCGGTGCAGTAATGTTTAAACTCTCATTAAACATATTAAAGTATATATTTACATTTAATTTTGATTATCGGAAGCCTGGATAATTGTTATTTTATATGAATTATTCACGTTGCCCTCTACATTTCTATTTATTCATGTTGAACACACTGAATATATCTAGGATTTGATACTTTGATTTAAATATTATTTATTACTATGTATTAGTTTTCATTGTTTACGCTAAGCCTATTTCATGTTTCGATAAAAAATTATTTACATTGAGAATTTGTGTATTTTAAATCCAGTACATAATCGCACAGCTTGATGACATGTCGTATTCATTGTTTGTAAAACAAACTCATCGGTTTACTTTTTATTAATATTCTTCATATTTATAAAAATATATTGGATGTTTTATTTATTTTATATTATTAAATGATTTTTAATATCGACTTTTCATCTTCTTTTGCTATTACTTGTAGTTTTGACCTTATTGTTTATGGATCAAATGTCTCGTAGTAAACTATTCGCGTTTATACAGCCTCCATTTTTTATATCGATTAATTAACATACATACATTGTCCTGATTTTTTTAGAATTACCACTTTCGAATGATTCTAGAGTATATGTAACTAATACTGTAATTACAAATGTAAATGAAATGTGTTTAGAATGTATGAATATGTAGATCTAGAAAACACACAAATGGCCAAAGTGCACGCAGCACATGCTCGTCACCAACTCGTCGTGCTATTGATTTTCGCACATGGCGCTCAAACGGGCCTCGCTGCCGTCTGGTGGGAAAGCACATCCGATATCATCTGTAACAAAGCACCGTCACGTAGATGTATACATGTCATCAGTGGCTTTGGGAGAAAGCCAGCCTAGCTGCCGAAGTGACGGCATGGCTGACTTCGTTTAATTTTGTTAATCGCATGTAATTAGCGAATGCGATATTCGTGCGACGTCGCGTTTAGAGCAAATTCGCGACAATGCGCCGTCATTTCTCGATGCGATTATTGTGTGTGAACGTGTGTTTACTTCATCGGCTAATTGACGATGACCGGACACGGCCCATTACAAAGAACAGCTGCTTTCATTCAAGAAAAACAATAAAATAGCTTGCGAATGTACAGCGTAATATATGTATTTAAGTTAAAAGCCAACGAAAGATAAATAAACGTCACAAACCTCGGGTGTGGTGCACCGTGACCTACCCGAACAAAATCGTGCTCGACCCACGCCTCGCCACACTGCCAAAATAACCGTTTCGCATTTTCGAGCGAATTATTATTTGACGCTTTCAATCACTGTGTATGGCATTTTCCTCAAATGAATACAGCCACGTCGTGCTATTGTTTGATAGCAGATACCCGACTGCTCACTTATTTTGCAAAAAGATTAAATTGGAATAAAACTGAAAAACGTATAGAGACGAGATGGACACTCTCGTGATATGAAAATGCAGCAAAACCGATTTAAATTACCCAACTTTATCGCAATCCTCATTTTTTTAATGTAAAACACTAGGTTGTCCGGTCGAAAAAGGCGTATTTTAAATAAAAGTGTTTCCTAATAATATTTTATAATGTATTCTCCTATTTTATTCTTTATCTATTTAACCGATCCGCCACAACGGCCCGAATCAGCAAATGAATAGACCCCAAACATTTCATGTCAAGATATTGATGACTTTATCAATATCGATTTTTTATTAAAAAAATGGAGTATGTTAAGAATAAAAATAGTTATTCATGATATGCTTCATAATTTGCTCAATATTTTGTTTTTTTAACCAATTAATATGACGCCTAAATGAAAAGCGCACGTGTTAATCGTACGGTTTCACTCGCACCCGGCACCTCGTACTGTATGCGAGTGTGAAAAAACATCGCGCTCGTGGCAACAGAAGCGGATATTGTTTTTAATTTTTTTTAAGACTTTTTTTTAGACATACAAAAAGTTCGTGACATGTAGGATGTATATTGAAATAATTATTTGAAAAAAAACAAATATACGGCACGATATAAGATTTTATGCCATCGTAATAAAATGTGCACGGTTTAAAAGCCAAATATTCTATTTATATCTATATCGAAATGATAATTTGAAGCTAAATCGGGACTATTTGGCGCGTGAAAAATAGTATCCCATCCGAGCTCCCTTATTTTTTTTTCAGTCATCTTCGATATATGGGGTCGGGCATTGTCGTCTTCCAATAAAATTTTCCTTTGAAAATACCAATGTACTAGTTGGGCGAAGTATACTTCACTCGTGATTGTTTTACCATAAGAAAGGACTTATAAGTTATGCCTTTTGTATCACACACATACACTCGCAAGCATTTTTTTGTTGTTGTTAAACCCGGTCGAGTGGCTGGTCTTGCTTTCTACCTTTCTAATATTACTAGCTTCATACGTCTTGTATTTCAAAATTGTAACTATTATGGTGTATGGTAATTTTCGTTTTTAAAATGACGTTTGATAAATGGTGGGTAATCCTTGATGGTATTCGGTGGTAACTCTCACGCCACCCCCACGGCCTGTGAACGCTTGAAACAGTGAGAGAGTGTTTTATGGGATTAGTTTGTTGCCAGTGGTTAAGAGGATTTGTAAAATTGAATGCCGGCTTCGTTGGGCGGAGCCCGCCGCGCCGGAAGTTTCGGAATTAGCCGTGTGTTAATTTCATAAGAAGATAAGTTTAGCTAAGACGGGGAGCTTGTTAGCGAAGACGTCAAAGCGATGTCTAACGCTTTGCCGGGATTTCTTGCGCTCTTCCCCGCACACCTTTATTGTCCCGCTTCAAACACATCCAATACCTCCGTCTCAGTCGGTCCTTCATCTCCTTTCATGTGACAGTCTTGTTTTATATGTGCATCCTGTTCTCGTTCGCATCGCACACAACATTTTAATGCTCGGAATAATATTGAAATTGATTAAAATATTCTATTTTTATATGCGAATTGATTGATTGGCTGTGTCGATAGTGAAATATTTCATGATTATTTTTGGAATTTTTCTTTTTTTTTTCTTTGTTCCCTAAATCCGTCGCTTTTCCCCACTTTTACGCCTACCGCCAATACATTTAATAATAGTCCACCACCCGCTGAATTTTGATGAGCTTCGACACCCCGATCTTACCCATTTATGTCCTCGGCTTACGGTTCATACATACAAATGCCTCAAAGTTGGGCTACACTACCCTCATTTTGCCTTTATTCGAAGCCTTGTAAAGTTTCCTATCTTTATCATCAGTTTCGTGTTGCATTTCAGCTGTTTGTTGTAAAAGTCATTGCATTATTTCGTATACAGTTGAACCTCTATATTAGTTATTAACCGATCCGTCACGGCAGCTAGCATCAAAATCTGGCCTTTTTTTTAAAATGGATTATTCTAAGAATAAAAATAGTTATTCATCACATGTTTCATAATTTGGTCGATATTTAGGATTTTACTAACAGACTGAGAACACGCCGCCGGTAAACCGATCGCCAAATTCACGCGGCACGTGTCACTAGTATACGTTTCACTTAGCACATCGTACCATTGATTTTTAGACAAAGAGAAAAAGTTTGTGACATGTAGGATTTATATTAAAAAAATATTCGAAAAAATAATCCCAAATATATGCTAATGAGTTGATCTCTGCGCTTTTTTTTACCATATTATACTAAATTTCAGATGTAGGTATGGATCCTTTGCTTAAACCTTTTTCACCGGATTTTTTCCTTTGTCTCGATTCCCCGTTCTCTATAAATTTTATTGAAGTTTCAATAATTTTCTTGTATTGAGTTTCGTTCTTATTATCAACCAGCCCACATACACAATTTCATCAACAATGTGACCCCAAAAAAAATATTCTGGGCAGATTACTATTTCTTTCAGAGACTATTTCTAGGTACTTCAAGTATATTGAAATATTTTTCCACAATTTTCTCGACGTAATTTCTATTTGACGTCAAGAGATACCTTTGAAACAGAGTTTTTGAGAGCGAGCGATGATGTCACGAAAAAAAATATTTTTTTACACGTGTCTGATGCGTGGGATTCAAGGCGAAAAATATACCATAATTCCAAAGAATTGCAAAAATACTAAAG